>NW_024121631.1:0-23040 GCF_016745375.1 Pimephales promelas
AAAAATGGAGGCTCTAGACCCTTCCAGAGCTGAGATATCGAAAATCAAAATTTCGACCAAAAAAAAAACGACAGTGTTACCCCTTACGTTTTTTTTTTGGGGCGAAAAATTAAGTATCCCCAATCTTCTCAAAACTCTGGATTCTGATAGAGGGCCATGAGACTTAGACCTGAGTGCAACAATGGAGGCTCTAGACCCTTCCAGAGCTGAGATATCGAAAATCAAAATTTCGACCCGAAAAAAAAACGACAGTGTTACCCCTTACGTTTTTTTTTTTGGGCGAAAAATTAAGTATCCCCAATCTTCTCAAAACTCTGGATTCTGATAGAGGGCCATGAGACTTAGACCTGAGTGCAACAATGGAGGCTCTAGACCCTTCCAGAGCTGAGATATCGAAATTCAAAATTTCGACCCGAAAAAAAAAAACGACAGTGTTACCCCTTACGTTTTTTTTTTTTGGGCGAAAAATTAAGTATCCCCAATCTTCTCAAAACTCTGGATTCTGATAGAGGGCCATGAGACTTAGACCTGAGTGCAACAATGGAGGCTCTAGACCCTTCCAGAGCTGAGATATCGAAATTCAAAATTTCGACCGAAAAAAAAACGACAGTGTTACCCCTTACGTTTTTTTTTTTTGGGCGAAAAATTAAGTATCCCCAATCTTCTCAAAACTCTGGATTCTGATAGAGGGCCATGAGACTTAGACCTGAGTGCAACAATGGAGGCTCTAGACCCTTCCAGAGCTGAGATATCGAAAATCAAAATTTCGACCGAAAAAAAAAACGACAGTGTTACCCCTTACGTTTTTTTTTGGGCGAAAAATTAAGTATCCCCAATCTTCTCAAAACTCTGGATTCTGATAGAGGGCCATGAGACTTAGACCTGAGTGCAACAATGGAGGCTCTAGACCCTTCCAGAGCTGAGATATCGAAAATCAAAATTTCGACCCGAAAAAAAAAACGACAGTGTTACCCCTTACGTTTTTTTTTTTTGGGCGAAAAATTAAGTATCCCCAATCTTCTCAAAACTCTGGATTCTGATAGAGGGCCATGAGACTTAGACCTGAGTGCAACAATGGAGGCTCTAGACCCTTCCAGAGCTGAGATATCGAAAATCAAAATTTCGACCAGAAAAAAAAAACGACAGTGTTACCCCTTACGTTTTTTTTTTTGGGCGAAAAATTAAGTATCCCCAATCTTCTCAAAACTCTGGATTCTGATAGAGGGCCATGAGACTTAGACCTGAGTGCAACAATGGAGGCTCTAGACCCTTCCAGAGCTGAGATATCGAAAATCAAAATTTCGACCCGAAAAAAAAACGACAGTGTTACCCCTTACGTTTTTTTTTTGGGCGAAAAATTAAGTATCCCCAATCTTCTCAAAACTCTGGATTCTGATAGAGGGCCATGAGACTTAGACCTGAGTGCAACAATGGAGGCTCTAGACCCTTCCAGAGCTGAGATATCGAAAATCAAAATTTCGACCCGAAAAAAAAAACGACAGTGTTACCCCTTACGTTTTTTTTTTTGGGCGAAAAATTAAGTATCCCCAATCTTCTCAAAACTCTGGATTCTGATAGAGGGCCATGAGACTTAGACCTGAGTGCAACAATGGAGGCTCTAGACCCTTCCAGAGCTGAGATATCGAAACTCAAAATTTCGACCCGAAAAAAAAAACGACAGTGTTACCCCTTACGTTTTTTTTTTTTGGGCGAAAAATTAAGTATCCCCAATCTTCTCAAAACTCTGGATTCTGATAGAGGGCCATGAGACTTAGACCTGAGTGCAACAATGGAGGCTCTAGACCCTTCCAGAGCTGAGATATCGAAACTCAAAATTTCGACCCGAAAAAAAAAACGACAGTGTTACCCCTTACGTTTTTTTTTTGGGCGAAAAATTAAGTATCCCCAATCTTCTCAAAACTCTGGATTCTGATAGAGGGCCATGAGACTTAGACCTGAGTGCAACAATGGAGGCTCTAGACCCTTCCAGAGCTGAGATATCGAAAATCAAAATTTCGACCCGAAAAAAAAACGACAGTGTTACCCCTTACGTTTTTTTTTTTGGGCGAAAAATTAAGTATCCCCAATCTTCTCAAAACTCTGGATTCTGATAGAGGGCCATGAGACTTAGACCTGAGTGCAACAATGGAGGCTCTAGACCCTTCCAGAGCTGAGATATCGAAACTCAAAATTTCGACCCGAAAAAAAAAACGACAGTGTTACCCCTTACGTTTTTTTTTTGGGCGAAAAATTAAGTATCCCCAATCTTCTCAAAACTCTGGATTCTGATAGAGGGCCATGAGACTTAGACCTGAGTGCAACAATGGAGGCTCTAGACCCTTCCAGAGCTGAGATATCGAAAATCAAAATTTCGACCAGAAAAAAAAACGACAGTGTTACCCCTTACGTTTTTTTTTTTGGGCGAAAAATTAAGTATCCCCAATCTTCTCAAAACTCTGGATTCTGATAGAGGGCCATGAGACTTAGACCTGAGTGCAACAATGGAGGCTCTAGACCCTTCCAGAGCTGAGATATCGAAAATCAAAATTTCGACCCGAAAAAAAAAACGACAGTGTTACCCCTTACGTTTTTTTTTTTGGGCGAAAAATTAAGTATCCCCAATCTTCTCAAAACTCTGGATTCTGATAGAGGGCCATGAGACTTAGACCTGAGTGCAACAATGGAGGCTCTAGACCCTTCCAGAGCTGAGATATCGAAACTCAAAATTTCGACCCGAAAAAAAAAACGACAGTGTTACCCCTTACGTTTTTTTTTTGGGGCGAAAAATTAAGTATCCCCAATCTTCTCAAAACTCTGGATTCTGATAGAGGGCCATGAGACTTAGACCTGAGTGCAACAATGGAGGCTCTAGACCCTTCCAGAGCTGAGATATCGAAAATCAAAATTTCGACCCGAAAAAAAAAACGACAGTGTTACCCCTTACGTTTTTTTTTTTGGGCGAAAAATTAAGTATCCCCAATCTTCTCAAAACTCTGGATTCTGATAGAGGGCCATGAGACTTAGACCTGAGTGCAACAATGGAGGCTCTAGACCCTTCCAGAGCTGAGATATCGAAAATCAAAATTTCGACCCGAAAAAAAAACGACAGTGTTACCCCTTACGTTTTTTTTTTGGGCGAAAAATTAAGTATCCCCAATCTTCTCAAAACTCTGGATTCTGATAGAGGGCCATGAGACTTAGACCTGAGTGCAACAATGGAGGCTCTAGACCCTTCCAGAGCTGAGATATCGAAAATCAAAATTTCGACCCGAAAAAAAAAACGACAGTGTTACCCCTTACGTTTTTTTTTTTGGGGCGAAAAATTAAGTATCCCCAATCTTCTCAAAACTCTGGATTCTGATAGAGGGCCATGAGACTTAGACCTGAGTGCAACAATGGAGGCTCTAGACCCTTCCAGAGCTGAGATATCGAAAATCAAAATTTCGACCCGAAAAAAAAACGACAGTGTTACCCCTTACGTTTTTTTTTTTGGGCGAAAAATTAAGTATCCCCAATCTTCTCAAAACTCTGGATTCTGATAGAGGGCCATGAGACTTAGACCTGAGTGCAACAATGGAGGCTCTAGACCCTTCCAGAGCTGAGATATCGAAACTCAAAATTTCGACCCGAAAAAAAAACGACAGTGTTACCCCTTACGTTTTTTTTTTTGGGCGAAAAATTAAGTATCCCCAATCTTCTCAAAACTCTGGATTCTGATAGAGGGCCATGAGACTTAGACCTGAGTGCAACAATGGAGGCTCTAGACCCTTCCAGAGCTGAGATATCGAAACTCAAAATTTCGACCCGAAAAAAAAAACGACAGTGTTACCCCTTACGTTTTTTTTTTTGGGGCGAAAAATTAAGTATCCCCAATCTTCTCAAAACTCTGGATTCTGATAGAGGGCCATGAGACTTAGACCTGAGTGCAACAATGGAGGCTCTAGACCCTTCCAGAGCTGAGATATCGAAAATCAAAATTTCGACCCGAAAAAAAAAACGACAGTGTTACCCCTTACGTTTTTTTTTTGGGGCGAAAAATTAAGTATCCCCAATCTTCTCAAAACTCTGGATTCTGATAGAGGGCCATGAGACTTAGACCTGAGTGCAACAATGGAGGCTCTAGACCCTTCCAGAGCTGAGATATCGAAACTCAAAATTTCGACCCGAAAAAAAAACGACAGTGTTACCCCTTACGTTTTTTTTTTTGGGCGAAAAATTAAGTATCCCCAATCTTCTCAAAACTCTGGATTCTGATAGAGGGCCATGAGACTTAGACCTGAGTGCAACAATGGAGGCTCTAGACCCTTCCAGAGCTGAGATATCGAAAATCAAAATTTCGACCCGAAAAAAAAAACGACAGTGTTACCCCTTACGTTTTTTTTTTTGGGCGAAAAATTAAGTATCCCCAATCTTCTCAAAACTCTGGATTCTGATAGAGGGCCATGAGACTTAGACCTGAGTGCAACAATGGAGGCTCTAGACCCTTCCAGAGCTGAGATATCGAAACTCAAAATTTCGACCCGAAAAAAAAAACGACAGTGTTACCCCTTACGTTTTTTTTTTTGGGCGAAAAATTAAGTATCCCCAATCTTCTCAAAACTCTGGATTCTGATAGAGGGCCATGAGACTTAGACCTGAGTGCAACAATGGAGGCTCTAGACCCTTCCAGAGCTGAGATATCGAAACTCAAAATTTCGACCCGAAAAAAAAAACGACAGTGTTACCCCTTACGTTTTTTTTTTTTGGGCGAAAAATTAAGTATCCCCAATCTTCTCAAAACTCTGGATTCTGATAGAGGGCCATGAGACTTAGACCTGAGTGCAACAATGGAGGCTCTAGACCCTTCCAGAGCTGAGATATCGAAAATCAAAATTTCGACCCGAAAAAAAAACGACAGTGTTACCCCTTACGTTTTTTTTTTGGGCGAAAAATTAAGTATCCCCAATCTTCTCAAAACTCTGGATTCTGATAGAGGGCCATGAGACTTAGACCTGAGTGCAACAATGGAGGCTCTAGACCCTTCCAGAGCTGAGATATCGAAACTCAAAATTTCGACCCGAAAAAAAAAACGACAGTGTTACCCCTTACGTTTTTTTTTTTGGGCGAAAAATTAAGTATCCCCAATCTTCTCAAAACTCTGGATTCTGATAGAGGGCCATGAGACTTAGACCTGAGTGCAACAATGGAGGCTCTAGACCCTTCCAGAGCTGAGATATCGAAACTCAAAATTTCGACCCGAAAAAAAAACGACAGTGTTACCCCTTACGTTTTTTTTTTTGGGCGAAAAATTAAGTATCCCCAATCTTCTCAAAACTCTGGATTCTGATAGAGGGCCATGAGACTTAGACCTGAGTGCAACAATGGAGGCTCTAGACCCTTCCAGAGCTGAGATATCGAAACTCAAAATTTCGACCCGAAAAAAAAAACGACAGTGTTACCCCTTACGTTTTTTTTTTTGGGCGAAAAATTAAGTATCCCCAATCTTCTCAAAACTCTGGATTCTGATAGAGGGCCATGAGACTTAGACCTGAGTGCAACAATGGAGGCTCTAGACCCTTCCAGAGCTGAGATATCGAAACTCAAAATTTCGACCCGAAAAAAAAAACGACAGTGTTACCCCTTACGTTTTTTTTTTTTGGGCGAAAAATTAAGTATCCCCAATCTTCTCAAAACTCTGGATTCTGATAGAGGGCCATGAGACTTAGACCTGAGTGCAACAATGGAGGCTCTAGACCCTTCCAGAGCTGAGATATCGAAACTCAAAATTTCGACCCGAAAAAAAAACGACAGTGTTACCCCTTACGTTTTTTTTTTTGGGCGAAAAATTAAGTATCCCCAATCTTCTCAAAACTCTGGATTCTGATAGAGGGCCATGAGACTTAGACCTGAGTGCAACAATGGAGGCTCTAGACCCTTCCAGAGCTGAGATATCGAAACTCAAAATTTCGACCCGAAAAAAAAAACGACAGTGTTACCCCTTACGTTTTTTTTTTGGGGCGAAAAATTAAGTATCCCCAATCTTCTCAAAACTCTGGATTCTGATAGAGGGCCATGAGACTTAGACCTGAGTGCAACAATGGAGGCTCTAGACCCTTCCAGAGCTGAGATATCGAAAATCAAAATTTCGACCCGAAAAAAAAACGACAGTGTTACCCCTTACGTTTTTTTTTTTTGGGCGAAAAATTAAGTATCCCCAATCTTCTCAAAACTCTGGATTCTGATAGAGGGCCATGAGACTTAGACCTGAGTGCAACAATGGAGGCTCTAGACCCTTCCAGAGCTGAGATATCGAAACTCAAAATTTCGACCCGAAAAAAAAACGACAGTGTTACCCCTTACGTTTTTTTTTTTGGGCGAAAAATTAAGTATCCCCAATCTTCTCAAAACTCTGGATTCTGATAGAGGGCCATGAGACTTAGACCTGAGTGCAACAATGGAGGCTCTAGACCCTTCCAGAGCTGAGATATCGAAACTCAAAATTTCGACCCGAAAAAAAAAACGACAGTGTTACCCCTTACGTTTTTTTTTTTGGGCGAAAAATTAAGTATCCCCAATCTTCTCAAAACTCTGGATTCTGATAGAGGGCCATGAGACTTAGACCTGAGTGCAACAATGGAGGCTCTAGACCCTTCCAGAGCTGAGATATCGAAACTCAAAATTTCGACCCGAAAAAAAAACGACAGTGTTACCCCTTACGTTTTTTTTTTTGGGCGAAAAATTAAGTATCCCCAATCTTCTCAAAACTCTGGATTCTGATAGAGGGCCATGAGACTTAGACCTGAGTGCAACAATGGAGGCTCTAGACCCTTCCAGAGCTGAGATATCGAAACTCAAAATTTCGACCCGAAAAAAAAACGACAGTGTTACCCCTTACGTTTTTTTTTTTGGGGCGAAAAATTAAGTATCCCCAATCTTCTCAAAACTCTGGATTCTGATAGAGGGCCATGAGACTTAGACCTGAGTGCAACAATGGAGGCTCTAGACCCTTCCAGAGCTGAGATATCGAAACTCAAAATTTCGACCCGAAAAAAAAAACGACAGTGTTACCCCTTACGTTTTTTTTTTTGGGGCGAAAAATTAAGTATCCCCAATCTTCTCAAAACTCTGGATTCTGATAGAGGGCCATGAGACTTAGACCTGAGTGCAACAATGGAGGCTCTAGACCCTTCCAGAGCTGAGATATCGAAACTCAAAATTTCGACCCGAAAAAAAAACGACAGTGTTACCCCTTACGTTTTTTTTTTTGGGCGAAAAATTAAGTATCCCCAATCTTCTCAAAACTCTGGATTCTGATAGAGGGCCATGAGACTTAGACCTGAGTGCAACAATGGAGGCTCTAGACCCTTCCAGAGCTGAGATATCGAAACTCAAAATTTCGACCCGAAAAAAAAACGACAGTGTTACCCCTTACGTTTTTTTTTTTGGGCGAAAAATTAAGTATCCCCAATCTTCTCAAAACTCTGGATTCTGATAGAGGGCCATGAGACTTAGACCTGAGTGCAACAATGGAGGCTCTAGACCCTTCCAGAGCTGAGATATCGAAACTCAAAATTTCGACCCGAAAAAAAAAACGACAGTGTTACCCCTTACGTTTTTTTTTTTGGGCGAAAAATTAAGTATCCCCAATCTTCTCAAAACTCTGGATTCTGATAGAGGGCCATGAGACTTAGACCTGAGTGCAACAATGGAGGCTCTAGACCCTTCCAGAGCTGAGATATCGAAACTCAAAATTTCGACCCGAAAAAAAAACGACAGTGTTACCCCTTACGTTTTTTTTTTTGGGCGAAAAATTAAGTATCCCCAATCTTCTCAAAACTCTGGATTCTGATAGAGGGCCATGAGACTTAGACCTGAGTGCAACAATGGAGGCTCTAGACCCTTCCAGAGCTGAGATATCGAAACTCAAAATTTCGACCCGAAAAAAAAAACGACAGTGTTACCCCTTACGTTTTTTTTTTTGGGGCGAAAAATTAAGTATCCCCAATCTTCTCAAAACTCTGGATTCTGATAGAGGGCCATGAGACTTAGACCTGAGTGCAACAATGGAGGCTCTAGACCCTTCCAGAGCTGAGATATCGAAACTCAAAATTTCGACCCGAAAAAAAAAACGACAGTGTTACCCCTTACGTTTTTTTTTTGGGGCGAAAAATTAAGTATCCCCAATCTTCTCAAAACTCTGGATTCTGATAGAGGGCCATGAGACTTAGACCTGAGTGCAACAATGGAGGCTCTAGACCCTTCCAGAGCTGAGATATCGAAACTCAAAATTTCGACCCGAAAAAAAAAACGACAGTGTTACCCCTTACGTTTTTTTTTTTGGGCGAAAAATTAAGTATCCCCAATCTTCTCAAAACTCTGGATTCTGATAGAGGGCCATGAGACTTAGACCTGAGTGCAACAATGGAGGCTCTAGACCCTTCCAGAGCTGAGATATCGAAACTCAAAATTTCGACCCGAAAAAAAAAACGACAGTGTTACCCCTTACGTTTTTTTTTTTGGGCGAAAAATTAAGTATCCCCAATCTTCTCAAAACTCTGGATTCTGATAGAGGGCCATGAGACTTAGACCTGAGTGCAACAATGGAGGCTCTAGACCCTTCCAGAGCTGAGATATCGAAACTCAAAATTTCGACCCGAAAAAAAAAACGACAGTGTTACCCCTTACGTTTTTTTTTTTGGGCGAAAAATTAAGTATCCCCAATCTTCTCAAAACTCTGGATTCTGATAGAGGGCCATGAGACTTAGACCTGAGTGCAACAATGGAGGCTCTAGACCCTTCCAGAGCTGAGATATCGAAACTCAAAATTTCGACCCGAAAAAAAAAACGACAGTGTTACCCCTTACGTTTTTTTTTTGGGGCGAAAAATTAAGTATCCCCAATCTTCTCAAAACTCTGGATTCTGATAGAGGGCCATGAGACTTAGACCTGAGTGCAACAATGGAGGCTCTAGACCCTTCCAGAGCTGAGATATCGAAACTCAAAATTTCGACCCGAAAAAAAAACGACAGTGTTACCCCTTACGTTTTTTTTTTGGGGCGAAAAATTAAGTATCCCCAATCTTCTCAAAACTCTGGATTCTGATAGAGGGCCATGAGACTTAGACCTGAGTGCAACAATGGAGGCTCTAGACCCTTCCAGAGCTGAGATATCGAAACTCAAAATTTCGACCCGAAAAAAAAAACGACAGTGTTACCCCTTACGTTTTTTTTTTTTGGGCGAAAAATTAAGTATCCCCAATCTTCTCAAAACTCTGGATTCTGATAGAGGGCCATGAGACTTAGACCTGAGTGCAACAATGGAGGCTCTAGACCCTTCCAGAGCTGAGATATCGAAACTCAAAATTTCGACCCGAAAAAAAAACGACAGTGTTACCCCTTACGTTTTTTTTTTTGGGCGAAAAATTAAGTATCCCCAATCTTCTCAAAACTCTGGATTCTGATAGAGGGCCATGAGACTTAGACCTGAGTGCAACAATGGAGGCTCTAGACCCTTCCAGAGCTGAGATATCGAAACTCAAAATTTCGACCCGAAAAAAAAACGACAGTGTTACCCCTTACGTTTTTTTTTTTGGGCGAAAAATTAAGTATCCCCAATCTTCTCAAAACTCTGGATTCTGATAGAGGGCCATGAGACTTAGACCTGAGTGCAACAATGGAGGCTCTAGACCCTTCCAGAGCTGAGATATCGAAACTCAAAATTTCGACCCGAAAAAAAAACGACAGTGTTACCCCTTACGTTTTTTTTTTGGGCGAAAAATTAAGTATCCCCAATCTTCTCAAAACTCTGGATTCTGATAGAGGGCCATGAGACTTAGACCTGAGTGCAACAATGGAGGCTCTAGACCCTTCCAGAGCTGAGATATCGAAACTCAAAATTTCGACCCGAAAAAAAAACGACAGTGTTACCCCTTACGTTTTTTTTTTTTGGGCGAAAAATTAAGTATCCCCAATCTTCTCAAAACTCTGGATTCTGATAGAGGGCCATGAGACTTAGACCTGAGTGCAACAATGGAGGCTCTAGACCCTTCCAGAGCTGAGATATCGAAACTCAAAATTTCGACCCGAAAAAAAAAACGACAGTGTTACCCCTTACGTTTTTTTTTTTGGGCGAAAAATTAAGTATCCCCAATCTTCTCAAAACTCTGGATTCTGATAGAGGGCCATGAGACTTAGACCTGAGTGCAACAATGGAGGCTCTAGACCCTTCCAGAGCTGAGATATCGAAACTCAAAATTTCGACCCGAAAAAAAAAACGACAGTGTTACCCCTTACGTTTTTTTTTTTGGGCGAAAAATTAAGTATCCCCAATCTTCTCAAAACTCTGGATTCTGATAGAGGGCCATGAGACTTAGACCTGAGTGCAACAATGGAGGCTCTAGACCCTTCCAGAGCTGAGATATCGAAACTCAAAATTTCGACCCGAAAAAAAAAACGACAGTGTTACCCCTTACGTTTTTTTTTTTGGGCGAAAAATTAAGTATCCCCAATCTTCTCAAAACTCTGGATTCTGATAGAGGGCCATGAGACTTAGACCTGAGTGCAACAATGGAGGCTCTAGACCCTTCCAGAGCTGAGATATCGAAACTCAAAATTTCGACCCGAAAAAAAAAACGACAGTGTTACCCCTTACGTTTTTTTTTTTGGGCGAAAAATTAAGTATCCCCAATCTTCTCAAAACTCTGGATTCTGATAGAGGGCCATGAGACTTAGACCTGAGTGCAACAATGGAGGCTCTAGACCCTTCCAGAGCTGAGATATCGAAACTCAAAATTTCGACCCGAAAAAAAAACGACAGTGTTACCCCTTACGTTTTTTTTTTTGGGGCGAAAAATTAAGTATCCCCAATCTTCTCAAAACTCTGGATTCTGATAGAGGGCCATGAGACTTAGACCTGAGTGCAACAATGGAGGCTCTAGACCCTTCCAGAGCTGAGATATCGAAACTCAAAATTTCGACCCGAAAAAAAAACGACAGTGTTACCCCTTACGTTTTTTTTTTGGGGCGAAAAATTAAGTATCCCCAATCTTCTCAAAACTCTGGATTCTGATAGAGGGCCATGAGACTTAGACCTGAGTGCAACAATGGAGGCTCTAGACCCTTCCAGAGCTGAGATATCGAAACTCAAAATTTCGACCCGAAAAAAAAACGACAGTGTTACCCCTTACGTTTTTTTTTTTTGGGCGAAAAATTAAGTATCCCCAATCTTCTCAAAACTCTGGATTCTGATAGAGGGCCATGAGACTTAGACCTGAGTGCAACAATGGAGGCTCTAGACCCTTCCAGAGCTGAGATATCGAAACTCAAAATTTCGACCCGAAAAAAAAAACGACAGTGTTACCCCTTACGTTTTTTTTTTTGGGCGAAAAATTAAGTATCCCCAATCTTCTCAAAACTCTGGATTCTGATAGAGGGCCATGAGACTTAGACCTGAGTGCAACAATGGAGGCTCTAGACCCTTCCAGAGCTGAGATATCGAAACTCAAAATTTCGACCCGAAAAAAAAAACGACAGTGTTACCCCTTACGTTTTTTTTTTTGGGGCGAAAAATTAAGTATCCCCAATCTTCTCAAAACTCTGGATTCTGATAGAGGGCCATGAGACTTAGACCTGAGTGCAACAATGGAGGCTCTAGACCCTTCCAGAGCTGAGATATCGAAACTCAAAATTTCGACCCGAAAAAAAAAACGACAGTGTTACCCCTTACGTTTTTTTTTTTGGGGCGAAAAATTAAGTATCCCCAATCTTCTCAAAACTCTGGATTCTGATAGAGGGCCATGAGACTTAGACCTGAGTGCAACAATGGAGGCTCTAGACCCTTCCAGAGCTGAGATATCGAAACTCAAAATTTCGACCCGAAAAAAAAACGACAGTGTTACCCCTTACGTTTTTTTTTTTTGGGCGAAAAATTAAGTATCCCCAATCTTCTCAAAACTCTGGATTCTGATAGAGGGCCATGAGACTTAGACCTGAGTGCAACAATGGAGGCTCTAGACCCTTCCAGAGCTGAGATATCGAAACTCAAAATTTCGACCCGAAAAAAAAAACGACAGTGTTACCCCTTACGTTTTTTTTTGGGCGAAAAATTAAGTATCCCCAATCTTCTCAAAACTCTGGATTCTGATAGAGGGCCATGAGACTTAGACCTGAGTGCAAAAATGGAGGCTCTAGACCCTTCCAGAGCTGAGATATCGAAACTCAAAATTTCGACCCGAAAAAAAAACGACAGTGTTACCCCTTACGTTTTTTTTTTGGGCGAAAAATTAAGTATCCCCAATCTTCTCAAAACTCTGGATTCTGATAGAGGGCCATGAGACTTAGACCTGAGTGCAACAATGGAGGCTCTAGACCCTTCCAGTGCTGAGATATCGAAACTCAAAATTTCGACCCGAAAAAAAAACAACAGTGTTACCCCTTACGTTTTTTTTTTTTGGGCGAAAAATTAAGTATCCCCAATCTTCTCAAAACTCTGGATTCTGATAGAGGGCCATGAGACTTAGACCTGAGTGCAACAATGGAGGCTCTAGACCCTTCCAGAGCTGAGATATCGAAACTCAAAATTTCGACCCGAAAAAAAAAACGACAGTGTTACCCCTTACGTTTTTTTTTTGGGGCGAAAAATTAAGTATCCCCAATCTTCTCAAAACTCTGGATTCTGATAGAGGGCCATGAGACTTAGACCTGAGTGCAAAAATGGAGGCTCTAGACCCTTCCAGAGCTGAGATATCGAAACTCAAAATTTCGACCCGAAAAAAAAACGACAGTGTTACCCCTTACGTTTTTTTTTTTGGGCGAAAAATTAAGTATCCCCAATCTTCTCAAAACTCTGGATTCTGATAGAGGGCCATGAGACTTAGACCTGAGTGCAACAATGGAGGCTCTAGACCCTTCCAGAGCTGAGATATCGAAACTCAAAATTTCGACCCGAAAAAAAAACGACAGTGTTACCCCTTACGTTTTTTTTTTGGGGCGAAAAATTAAGTATCCCCAATCTTCTCAAAACTCTGGATTCTGATAGAGGGCCATGAGACTTAGACCTGAGTGCAACAATGGAGGCTCTAGACCCTTCCAGAGCTGAGATATCGAAATCAAAATTTCGACCCGAAAAAAAAACGACAGTGTTACCCCTTACGTTTTTTTTTTGGGCGAAAAATTAAGTATCCCCAATCTTCTCAAAACTCTGGATTCTGATAGAGGGCCATGAGACTTAGACCTGAGTGCAAAAATGGAGGCTCTAGACCCTTCCAGAGCTGAGATATCGAAACTCAAAATTTCGACCCGAAAAAAAAACGACAGTGTTACCCCTTACGTTTTTTTTTTTTGGGCGAAAAATTAAGTATCCCCAATCTTCTCAAAACTCTGGATTCTGATAGAGGGCCATGAGACTTAGACCTGAGTGCAACAATGGAGGCTCTAGACCCTTCCAGAGCTGAGATATCGAAACTCAAAATTTCGACCCGAAAAAAAAACGACAGTGTTACCCCTTACGTTTTTTTTTTTGGGGCGAAAAATTAAGTATCCCCAATCTTCTCAAAACTCTGGATTCTGATAGAGGGCCATGAGACTTAGACCTGAGTGCAACAATGGAGGCTCTAGACCCTTCCAGAGCTGAGATATCGAAACTCAAAATTTCGACCCGAAAAAAAAAACGACAGTGTTACCCCTTACGTTTTTTTTTTTGGGCGAAAAATTAAGTATCCCCAATCTTCTCAAAACTCTGGATTCTGATAGAGGGCCATGAGACTTAGACCTGAGTGCAACAATGGAGGCTCTAGACCCTTCCAGAGCTGAGATATCGAAACTCAAAATTTCGACCCGAAAAAAAAACGACAGTGTTACCCCTTACGTTTTTTTTTGGGGGCGAAAAATTAAGTATCCCCAATCTTCTCAAAACTCTGGATTCTGATAGAGGGCCATGAGACTTAGACCTGAGTGCAACAATGGAGGCTCTAGACCCTTCCAGAGCTGAGATATCGAAACTCAAAATTTCGACCCGAAAAAAAAACGACAGTGTTACCCCTTACGTTTTTTTTTTGGGGCGAAAAATTAAGTATCCCCAATCTTCTCAAAACTCTGGATTCTGATAGAGGGCCATGAGACTTAGACCTGAGTGCAACAATGGAGGCTCTAGACCCTTCCAGAGCTGAGATATCGAAATTCAAAATTTCGACCCGAAAAAAAAAACGACAGTGTTACCCCTTACGTTTTTTTTTTGGGCGAAAAATTAAGTATCCCCAATCTTCTCAAAACTCTGGATTCTGATAGAGGGCCATGAGACTTAGACCTGAGTGCAACAATGGAGGCTCTAGACCCTTCCAGAGCTGAGATATCGAAATTCAAAATTTCGACCAGAAAAAAAAAACGACAGTGTTACCCCTTACGTTTTTTTTTTGGGCGAAAAATTAAGTATCCCCAATCTTCTCAAAACTCTGGATTCTGATAGAGGGCCATGAGACTTAGACCTGAGTGCAACAATGGAGGCTCTAGACCCTTCCAGAGCTGAGATATCGAAACTCAAAATTTCGACCCGAAAAAAAAACGACAGTGTTACCCCTTACGTTTTTTTTTTTGGGGCGAAAAATTAAGTATCCCCAATCTTCTCAAAACTCTGGATTCTGATAGAGGGCCATGAGACTTAGACCTGAGTGCAACAATGGAGGCTCTAGACCCTTCCAGAGCTGAGATATCGAAATTCAAAATTTCGACCAGAAAAAAAAACGACAGTGTTACCCCTTACGTTTTTTTTTTTTTGGGCGAAAAATTAAGTATCCCCAATCTTCTCAAAACTCTGGATTCTGATAGAGGGCCATGAGACTTAGACCTGAGTGCAAAATGGAGGCTCTAGACCCTTCCAGAGCTGAGATATCGAAATTCAAAATTTCGACCAGAAAAAAAAACGACAGTGTTACCCCTTACGTTTTTTTTTGGGGGCGAAAAATTAAGTATCCCCAATCTTCTCAAAACTCTGGATTCTGATAGAGGGCCATGAGACTTAGACCTGAGTGCAACAATGGAGGCTCTAGACCCTTCCAGAGCTGAGATATCGAAAATCAAAATTTCGACCCGAAAAAAAAAAACGACAGTGTTACCCCTTACGTTTTTTTTTTTTTGGGCGAAAAATTAAGTATCCCCAATCTTCTCAAAACTCTGGATTCTGATAGAGGGCCATGAGACTTAGACCTGAGTGCAACAATGGAGGCTCTAGACCCTTCCAGAGCTGAGATATCGAAAATCAAAAATTTCGACCCGAAAAAAAAACGACAGTGTTACCCCTTACGTTTTTTTTTTGGTCGAAAAATTAAGTATCCCCAATCTTCTCAAAACTCTGGATTCTGATAGAGGGCCATGAGACTTAGACCTGAGTGCAACAATGGAGGCTCTAGACCCTTCCAGAGCTGAGATATCGAAACTCAAAATTTCGACCCGAAAAAAAAAACGACAGTGTTACCCCTTACGTTTTTTTTTTGGGTGAAAAATTAAGTATCCCCAATCTTCTCAAAACTCTGGATTCTGATAGAGGGCCACGAGACTTAACCTGAGTGCAAAAATTGAGGCTCTAGACCCTTCCAGAGCTGAGATATCGAAAATTAAAATTTCGACCAGAAAAAAAAAAACGACAGTGTTACCCCTTACGTTTTTTTTTGGGGGCGAAAAATTAAGTATCCCCAATCTTCTCAAAACTCTGGATTCTGATATACAGTAGGTGGACAACCAGAATGTCGTTTACCGCCGCGGCAAGTGCCGCGGTAAATCTACCGAGGCAAAAATAAACCAGCCGTATTTCAAAGTCGGTGGTGAAATGACCACCAGGTGGCGCAAAGGGACATTTAGCGAAAGCAAAACGTAATTATGTAAAAGTAGCCTACATTTTAAATAGAATATAGCTTTAACTAGAATAGAAACTTTTAGGCTATAGGAGAACATTTTATTAATCAAAAGTTAAAGGCCTATCTCGCAGTCCGCGAAAATAAAGTGCTGCTTTCAATGACGCTATTGAGGAATGCGAAGACTGAAGAGCGCTTCTCTCGCGTGCGCACACTGACTGCTGAACAACCGAACTTCTGGGCTTTGGGCAGTGAGAAAAGTCGTGGTCGAGTGGAAGAACTTTGGTACAATTATTTTGATGACACTGTTTCGAATCCCGCATAAACATGTATTAAAATTAAAATTACCTTGCATTTCTATTTTACATTAAGGAACAAATCTCTTCCAACAGATTGACTTAATTTACATCTTCAAAAGCAGTTATGATAAAAAATTCCATGTAGATAAAAAAAAAAAAAAAAAAAAAAAACATAACCAAGCTAAGCAAGTTGCGATTTGCCGGTGGGGTATTTCCCCCTCCACAGTAATCAATGCTATAATTCGCCTAAATAGACAATATCAAATATGTGTATATATATATTTAAATATGCAACACGCACGTTTAAACAACAGATAGCCTAATAAAATCTGGACCAGCGCTTCTGCGCCTGTATTGACACATAACATGCAGCGCGCGTTTCAGTTTCAGTGGCCTTAATAGCCTATTGTTCGACAAACGCGGCGGTGGTGACTTGAATTTATTTATTATACATTAAACAGAACACATGGCTGAGTGGTAGAGCATAGGCCTGCGGTTTTACCATTACAAACACATGGGTTCGAAGCTTGGTCAACCATGGATAATATAGATATATTTTATATTTAGGCTATTAATGCAGAAAGATTTGTTCTAAAACTCTGTTACACCATTTAGTTTTTTTGCTTATATTTATAAAATAAAATGACCATGCATTTCTATTTTAAACTAAGGAACAAATCTCTTCCAACAGATTGACTGAATTTACATCTTCAAAAGCAGTTATGCAAAAAATATAAAAAATAAAACTTAATGGGGTTCCATGTAAAATTAAAAAAACACCCCCCCCCCCCCCCCCTCCGCAGTAATCAATGCTATAATTAGCCTAGACCAGGGGCGATTCTAGGATTTTTTCAACAGGGGGGCACAAGAGGGGCCACAATTATTACAGAGGGGCCATTCTTATGTTGTGTATTTACAACGCATGTAGAACTGTAGATATCCAAATCATTTCAAGTTCAGTAAGCTTTAAAATCAGCAATAAACAGTGTTATCTTTTAATAGCAGTTATTTACTGCTCTCAAAACAATAAAATACAATTTATATTATCTTTTCACTATACAAAAGTGATAGAAAAACTGTAATAAATAAAATAATCCAATGTATTAGTGTCCAACTCACAAATAATAATAGAACAGCCTTATTTATATAAATGCATAATTAATCATTCATATAATAAACACATAATTAATGAATTCATAAAACTGTAATAAAATTGTATACAATACAATTTGCATTTCAGCAGTTGCAGTAAATTTGCTTTGATGAATAGATCAAATCTGCTTATTTCAAGGAAGGCTAATTAGTCTTGAGCATATTGATTGTAAAATTTCATATATAAATACTTTGTTAGATACTTTTTTAAAAAAGGTATGCTTTAGTTTATTGTAAAATATGTGGATCATAGAAACAGTTTAGAATGACTTAATTAATCCAGTGTTATTTTTCTTTGAGAATGTTTCTGGATGCAGGGATTAACTTGACAAAAAATTCTTCTGACTGAATTTTTTTTAGGGCAATTCATATTCCTGTAACTTTATTTAAATAGTCGAGACCAATAGCGTTTTAAGGGGAGATGTTTTAAACCGATCTAATATTGCCAGTTTGCATAATTTAAAAGTTATTTTAATCTATGAAAAGCAATTACTTAGACTATCTTGACAAATTGGCCTAATCAACCATCTACATAACTTTTCAGTGCATGTTTTTGTTTATCTTATAAGACCAAACAATGCTAAACTATTTTAATATAGTTTGTTTCATGGCAAATCGTTTTGGCTGAGGGAAAAGTGAAGTTTCATAACTTTAAATGTCAGTTTTAATGCTCAATAATGTTTCACATTTTTTAAATGAAAACAAAAAGAAGCAGGGTTGTGTTTTATATTTCGTGTTGTTATAAATATATGCAGTGAAGATAGTCAATGTGCGTTAACGTTACCTGAACCACATTTTTTGTGGCCATTAATGTGTTTATGATAATATGTTCAAATAGCCTAAATGAAATGAGGCCGAGTGGTGTTTTATATCTATTTCGTTTTATTGTTGATGAAAAGTGGCAAAGTTGTATTTTACACCATATTTCGTTTTATTGTTGCCTATACATAAAGAGATAACCGGAGTAGCCACTTGCTGAGTGACGCGATCAAGAACGCGCTGTTCTTCCGCAGAAAAACCGGACTCGCCTCCTTCTCGTCCTCGGGAGTTCGTTCTCCGAAGTTTGCGTGCCGTACCTGGTATTGAGAAACGACCAATATTGACCAGCGTTCTGTTTTCTATCATGGGACCGCAGCAAAGGACCTGTAGCCTGACATGCACTTCTCAAAATCTAAGATTAATTGAGTGAACATGGAGCAGTTTTTCCGTGAGCGGGAATTGAAAAACCGGAGTGGACTAGGAGCGAAGTGATTACAGAATGCTTAGAGTGGAGAAGGAACGTGCTTTCGCTCCACTCCAGGCTTTATCATATTCTCCTCAGCAGGGTGAATGCACATCGTCTTTCTTTAAAAAAATAAGCTGTATAAAATATATCAACTTACCGTGTGGTTTTGAGAAGCATCGTGACGCGGATTCATGAATTATTCTTCTACAAGCTGAAAGATTGATTTGAATTTTTGAGTGACAGGAAAATAGAAGGGTGGGGGCACACTGGGGGGCCAATCAGTTTTCAGGAGGGGCCAGTGCCCCCATGGCCCCTCCCCTGGCTACGCCACTGGCCTAGACCATATCAAATATATTTATTTATTTATTTATTTTTAAATATGCAACACGCATGTTTAAACAACGAATAATAAAATCTGAACCAGCGCTTTTGCTCCTGTATTTGAGAGATGTCAGTTTCAGTTTCAGTGGCCTTAATACATTGATTCACGGCTTTTTAAAATGTCACGAATTGTTTTGAGGTGGTTTTGAACGAAATATTGAAATATTGAAGTTTATAATTGAGTATTTTTTTTTTGACACACCACGCTCAGTGTAGGCCTATTCTAAAATCAGGTTTTATTCTGGCATTAATTGTGTTCGACAAACGCGGCGGTGTTCACTTGAATTTATTTTTATCATAAACAGCTAAAATAAAATCATCTTTTAAACTGTAAAAGGTGTACGTTTTCGTGTAAAGTAGGCTTACACTCACAATAGGTTAACGACAAAACGTTTTCCTGCTCATGAGCGAATACTCACACTGGAGAAACATATGTTTGGGTATTTGTGTCTAAGCGAACACATAGCCGAGTGGTAGAACTTACGGTTAGAACATGATAATGACATGGGCGGGCCAGAAAAAATACACAAAATCTTAAGTTCGAGTCCCGTCTCGACCACAAATATCATATATTGTATCTAGATTAAAAAATGATTACAAATTCATGTCAAGTACGATTTACATATAATAAACTAAATTTTTGCTGAAAATAGAATAAAACTTTTAAGATTTGTTTTTGTGTAGGATGTACGAAATGTCCAATTATCTCAATAAACATTTAAATTATAATAGGGTATAGTTCTCTTTTAATATAGAAAATATTTGAATGTGAATAATGTAAAGAACATTTTGATAATTTTTTATACCTTTATTTTTTTTTAGAGATTTTCACATTATATTTCTTTAACTATGCACAAAAATCCAATATATATATATGAAAAACAACCAGTAAACACCAAATAGTAAGTTTATCATTTTATTTATAATACAATAATATACATATTATTATGTAAAACTGAAAAAGGTACTGTATTAAATACTTATAGATTAAAAAACAATAACATGAATAATAACAATAATAATAACAACATAAAGCTGGGGAAAAAAACAAGATTTAAAAAAAATAACAAATAATTATGTACAATGTTTAATTAACAGTTATTAATAGTGTTTACACATCTGACCAAGATAAAATAATGCAAGTCAATAAAATTAACTTTAAAAACACACCAAATTGCAATGCAAACAAGGACTAAACTGTTTGATTTTAATGGACAATGGAAAGAAATTTAACAATTTAAAATTATAGATTAAATAACAGCAATAATAATATGGTTGTGGAGAAAATGAAAAAAAAAAAACAAGAACATTTTTAAAAGTAAATAATTATGTACAGTGTTTAATAGTAACAATACTTAATATTTAGTGTTTTTTTCAAATCTGAGCAAGATAAAATAATGAACAATAAACAATAAATGAACTTAAAAAAATACGATGCAATGCAATAAAATACAATACTTTTGTAATTTTAATGAACATCCATATACAGTATATATATATATATATATATATATATATATATATATATATATATATATATGTATACACAGTGGTGTGAATAAGTGTTTGCATGGTTTTACTTCAGTTAGCCTAATAGCTGGTTTGATTTGCATTGAAATATGATCTTATGGAAAGTACTACCCCATGCCATCTCTAGGTGTGGTGGAAGGTGTGTGATGATGTGGGGATATTTTAATTCCAAAGGCCAAGGGAACTTTATCAGGATGCATATTATCCTGGATCCATTAAATAACTGGCTTTTAAAAATAAAAATCAGCCTGACTCTATGGGAATTTAGGGGTGCCCTGACTTATGCACCCTGTATTTTAAGGAAAAACATTTATTTATTTATGATACATTATTAATTCACAAAGAAAATTTGTGTCCTTAAAGGTTGGAATTTTCCTCATTTTTCTAATTAAGGCATTAAAGATCAATATCCAAAAGATTATTTTTATTCCTCTTTTTAGGCAACTTTAGCATGGGGGCAAACACTTATTCACACCACTGTATATATATATATTAAAAGTGCATTAATATGTATAATATTGTATATGCGTGAATAACACATTTAACACGTGTGTAATGCACGTCTTTACTTTTGTGTTCAAGTAGCTGGGAACAGGGTTTCAGTGAGTGTGCAGACAGCATTGGTGCAGGTGTAGAGGCTGATTGTGCTGCGTGAGATGGTGCAAAGCCTTCACCCTGTGATGAAGGCCTACACACAGGAGCCGATGTTGTTGGAGGAGCTGCAAGGAAAAGCACAGGGAGGAAATTAAAAACTGAATGTACACATGTATTTGATTGTCTTGACTACATTAAATGACTAATCATTATTTATTCTTTTTATTCTATTTATTCTGTTATTGTTCTAGTAATGCACATTCTGATAATGTTCAAATGCTTGTAAGTAAATAGTCAATTTTTTCACAACAAATAACAGTTTAGCATGCATACAATTCATGAAGTGCACCCACCTTCACCACTGGTATATTCAAACCTTAACAGTAGTTAGAACAAAAGAACATGGAGGATAAGTATGTAATTGAATAAGCCTCCAAAATGGATGTGTAAAGTAACCTGTTGTAAATAAGACTGTGGATCCTGTGGCTGCAGATGAGCCTAAAAATTACGCATTATAATTTGAATGGTTTCTCTCCAGTATGTTCAATTTTTATTCCAATTTTATAAGAATTTGACATGGGTATATATAACACACATGACAAGATACTTGATTTACTTACTCAGCTGTGTGAGATATTTTTGTTGGAGAAAAACTTTCCAGTTCTTCTTCCTCCTCCATTACTATAAAAATAAATAAATAAAATAATATATAAAAATATATATGCAGAAATGTATGCATGTATATATAAAAAGTTAACAAGTTTAACTAATTAAAAATGTTAAATTGTACTATAAATTGCACACATATATCTATTTGTTCATAATTTAAATGTAATATGTGTGTGTGATATTAATTACAATATAGGAGGACCAAACCTGCAGAAATTAAACATTAATAAGTAAAAAAAAAGATACATTTGATAATAGGAAAAATAAATAAAGGAATAAATGACTTGATAAAATAAATATGATTTATTCTTAATCAAAATCATTTTTGTATTTTTTTCCCTTCCCTTTCTGCTTTTATTTATGTGTTAATTAATATTTTATATTTGGTAAGCAAGACCAACCAACCTAATTATCATGCACATCAATAAATGAAATACTGTAAAATAGATATAAAACTAAAGAAAGAAAATTTAAATAAATAAAGGTTAAAACAAATATATCTGGAAATAAAAACAAATTGGAATAAATAAATATATATAATATAAATATATTAATAATATATATATATATTATATAAAATAAATATATAATTAAATGAATGCATAAATAAATATAAGAATAAACTGAACAAAGAAATAAAATAATAAATAAATACAATTAAAACGAATACAAATACATTAAAATATAAAAGCAAAAAATGATATATTTGGGGGAAATTATACAAAAATATATTTGATTAAAATGTATCATAATTATTTTATCAAGTCGTTTATTCCTTTGTGTATTTTCCTATTATCACATTTAATTTTATTTTTTATTTATTATTTATTTATTATTTATTGTATTTATTTATTATTTATTTATTTATTATTTATTTATTTTTATTTATTTATTTATTTATTCATTCATTCATTCATTTATTTATTTATTCATTCATTCATTTTTAACTGCAGGTTTGGTCCTCCATACTACTGCACATTACATCTTTCTGCAATGTTAACTTATTTTTTAACATAGTTAGAGATTATGATGAAACATTCACCTTTACAAACAAAGATACTCTTATAAAAATAGCTGTTTCTTATCGTCACAATCCATTCAACACGATAACAATACGATTACATGACAATATACATGCAATTTAAATGATAAAATATTTGAATAATAAAGTATATGCACTCACCTGAGTAAAGTCTGTCTGCAGGTAGTTTAGACAAAACGAAAACAAGTTTGCTGACAAGTCGGTAAACAAATATCTCTCCGGTAATAAAACGGGTTGACAGATGACGCTTCGCTTTTAAATTCCCCGCCACGGAAAAGCGAAACAGCGCCGGGAAGTCTACGTGTGGCCAAAAGTAGATTGCATCCGT
>NW_024121632.1:0-57307 GCF_016745375.1 Pimephales promelas
CCTTCCAGAGCTGGATATCGAAACTCAAAAATTCGGCCCCGAAAAAAAAAACGACAGTGGTACCCCTTACGTTTTTTTTTTGGGGCGAAAAATTAAGTTTCTCCAATCTTCCCAAAACTCTGGATTCTGATAGAGGGCCATGAGACTTAGACCTGAGTGCAAAAATGGAGGCTCTAGCCCTTCCAGAGCTGAGATATCGAAACTCAAAAATTCGGCCCGAAAAAAAACGACAGTGGTACCCCTTACGTTTTTTTTTTTGGGCGAAAAATTAAGTTTCTCCAATCTTCCCAAAACTCTGGATTCTGATAGAGGGCCATGAGACTTAGACCTGAGTGCAAAAATGGAGGCTCTAGCCCCTTCCAGAGCTGAGATATCGAAACTCAAAAATTCGGCCGAAAAAAAAACGACAGTGGTACCCCTTACGTTTTTTTTTGGGCGAAAAATTAAGTTTCTCCAATCTTCCCAAAACTCTGGATTCTGATAGAGGGCCATGAGACTTAGACCTGAGTGCAAAAATGGAGGCTCTAGCCCTTCCAGAGCTGAGATATCGAAACTCAAAAATTCGGCCCGAAAAAAAAAAAGACAGTGGTACCCCTTACGTTTTTTTTTTGGGGGCGAAAAATTAAGTTTCTCCAATCTTCCCAAAACTCTGGATTCTGATAGAGGGCCATGAGACTTAGACCTGAGTGCAAAAATGGAGGCTCTAGCCCCTTCCAGAGCTGAGATATCGAAACTCAAAAATTCGGCCCGAAAAAAAAAACGACAGTGGTACCCCTTACGTTTTTTTTTGGGGCGAAAAATTAAGTTTCTCCAATCTTCCCAAAACTCTGGATTCTGATAGAGGGCCATGAGACTTAGACCTGAGTGCAAAAATGGAGGCTCTAGCCCTTCCAGAGCTGAGATATCGAAACTCAAAAATTCGGCCCGAAAAAAAAAACGACAGTGGTACCCCTTACGTTTTTTTTTGGGGCGAAAAATTAAGTTTCTCCAATCTTCCCAAAACTCTGGATTCTGATAGAGGGCCATGAGACTTAGACCTGAGTGCAAAAATGGAGGCTCTAGCCCCTTCCAGAGCTGAGATATCGAAACTCAAAAATTCGGCCCGAAAAAAAAAACGACAGTGGTACCCCTTACGTTTTTTTTTTTTTGGCGAAAATTAAGTTTCTCCAATCTTCCAAAACTCTGGATTCTGATAGAGGGCCATGAGACTTAGACCTGAGTGCAAAAATGGAGGCTCTAGCCCCTTCCAGAGCTGAGATATCGAAACTCAAAAATTCGCCCGAAAAAAAAAACGACAGTGGTACCCCTTACGTTTTTTTTTTTTTGGGCGAAAAATTAAGTTTCTCCAATCTTCCCAAAACTCTGGATTCTGATAGAGGGCCATGAGACTTAGACCTGAGTGCAAAAATGGAGGCTCTAGCCCCTTCCAGAGCTGAGATATCGAAACTCAAAAATTCGGCCCGAAAAAAAACGACAGTGGTACCCCTTACGTTTTTTTTGGGGCGAAAAATTAAGTTTCTCAATCTTCCCAAAACTCTGGATTCTGATAGAGGGCCATGAGACTTAGACCTGAGTGCAAAAATGGAGGCTCTAGCCCCTTCCAGAGCTGAGATATCGAAACTCAAAAATTCGGCCCGAAAAAAAAAACGACAGTGGTACCCCTTACGTTTTTTTTTTTGGGCGAAAAATTAAGTTTCTCCAATCTTCCAAAACTCTGGATTCTGATAGAGGGCCATGAGACTTAGACCTGAGTGCAAAAATGGAGGCTCTAGCCCCTTCCAGAGCTGAGATATCGAAACTCAAAAATTCGGCCCGAAAAAAAAAACGACAGTGGTACCCCTTACGTTTTTTTTTTTTTTGGGCGAAAAATTAAGTTTCTCCAATCTTCCCAAACTCTGGATTCTGATAGAGGGCCATGAGACTTAGACCTGAGTGCAAAAATGGAGGCTCTAGCCCCTTCCAGAGCTGAGATATCGAAACTCAAAAATTCGGCCCGAAAAAAAAACGACAGTGGTACCCCTTACGTTTTTTTTTTTTGGGCGAAAAATTAAGTTTCTCAAATCTTCCCAAAACTCTGGATTCTGATAGAGGGCCATGAGACTTAGACCTGAGTGCAAAAATGGAGGCTCTAGCCCCTTCCAGAGCTGAGATATCGAAACTCAAAAATTCGGCCCGAAAAAAAAAACGACAGTGGTACCCCTTACGTTTTTTTTTTGGGCGAAAAATTAAGTTTCTCCAATCTTCCCAAACTCTGGATTCTGATAGAGGGCCATGAGACTTAGACCTGAGTGCAAAAATGGAGGCTCTAGCCCCTTCCAGAGCTGAGATATCGAAACTCAAAAATTCGGCCCGAAAAAAAAACGACAGTGGTACCCCTTACGTTTTTTTTTTTTGGCGAAAAATTAAGTTTCTCCAATCTTCCCAAAACTCTGGATTCTGATAGAGGGCCATGAGACTTAGACCTGAGTGCAAAAATGGAGGCTCTAGCCCCTTCCAGAGCTGAGATATCGAAACTCAAAAATTCGGCCCGAAAAAAAAACGACAGTGTACCCCTTACGTTTTTTTTTTTTGGGCGAAAAATTAAGTTTCTCCAATCTTCCCAAAACTCTGGATTCTGATAGAGGGCCATGAGACTTAGACCTGAGTGCAAAAATGGAGGCTCTAGCCCCTTCCAGAGCTGAGATATCGAAACTCAAAAATTCGGCCCGAAAAAAAAACGACAGTGGTACCCCTTACGTTTTTTTTTTTGGGCGAAAAATTAAGTTTCTCCAATCTTCCCAAAACTCTGGATTCTGATAGAGGGCCATGAGACTTAGACCTGAGTGCAAAAATGGAGGCTCTAGCCCCTTCCAGAGCTGAGATATCGAAACTCAAAAATTCGGCCCGAAAAAAAAACGACAGTGGTACCCCTTACGTTTTTTTTTTGGGCGAAAAATTAAGTTTCTCCAATCTTCCCAAAACTCTGGATTCTGATAGAGGGCCATGAGACTTAGACCTGAGTGCAAAAATGGAGGCTCTAGCCCCTTCCAGAGCTGAGATATCGAAACTCAAAAATTCGGCCCGAAAAAAAAAACGACAGTGGTACCCCTTACGTTTTTTTTTTTTTGGGCGAAAAATTAAGTTTCTCCAATCTTCCCAAAACTCTGGATTCTGATAGAGGGCCATGAGACTTAGACCTGAGTGCAAAAATGGAGGCTCTAGCCCCTTCCAGAGCTGAGATATCGAAACTCAAAAATTCGGCCCGAAAAAAAAACGACAGTGGTACCCCTTACGTTTTTTTTTTTTGGGCGAAAAATTAAGTTTCTCCAATCTTCCCAAAACTCTGGATTCTGATAGAGGGCCATGAGACTTAGACCTGAGTGCAAAAATGGAGGCTCTAGCCCCTTCCAGAGCTGAGATATCGAAACTCAAAAATTCGGCCCGAAAAAAAAACGACAGTGGTACCCCTTACGTTTTTTTTTTTGGGCGAAAAATTAAGTTTCTCCAATCTTCCCAAAACTCTGGATTCTGATAGAGGGCCATGAGACTTAGACCTGAGTGCAAAAATGGAGGCTCTAGCCCCTTCCAGAGCTGAGATATCGAAACTCAAAAATTCGGCCCGAAAAAAAAACGACAGTGGTACCCCTTACGTTTTTTTTTTGGGCGAAAAATTAAGTTTCTCCAATCTTCCCAAAACTCTGGATTCTGATAGAGGGCCATGAGACTTAGACCTGAGTGCAAAAATGGAGGCTCTAGCCCCTTCCAGAGCTGAGATATCGAAACTCAAAAATTCGGCCCGAAAAAAAAAACGACAGTGGTACCCTTACGTTTTTTTTTTGCGAAAAATTAAGTTTCTCCAATCTTCCCAAAACTCTGGATTCTGATAGAGGGCCATGAGACTTAGACCTGAGTGCAAAAATGGAGGCTCTAGCCCCTTCCAGAGCTGAGATATCGAAACTCAAAAATTCGGCCCAAAAAAAAACGACAGTGGTACCCCTTACGTTTTTTTTTTTTTGGGCGAAAAATTAAGTTTCTCCAATCTTCCCAAAACTCTGGATTCTGATAGAGGGCCATGAGACTTAGACCTGAGTGCAAAAATGGAGGCTCTAGCCCCTTCCAGAGCTGAGATATCGAAACTCAAAAATTCGGCCCGAAAAAAAAACGACAGTGGTACCCCTTACGTTTTTTTTTTTTTGGGCGAAAAATTAAGTTTCTCCAATCTTCCCAAAACTCTGGATTCTGATAGAGGGCCATGAGACTTAGACCTGAGTGCAAAAATGGAGGCTCTAGCCCCTTCCAGAGCTGAGATATCGAAACTCAAAAATTCGGCCCGAAAAAAAACGACAGTGGTACCCCTTACGTTTTTTTTTTTTTGGGCGAAAAATTAAGTTTCTCCAATCTTCCCAAAACTCTGGATTCTGATAGAGGGCCATGAGACTTAGACCTGAGTGCAAAAATGGAGGCTCTAGCCCCTTCCAGAGCTGAGATATCGAAACTCAAAATTCGGCCCGAAAAAAAAAACGACAGTGGTACCCCTTACGTTTTTTTTTTGGGCGAAAAATTAAGTTTCTCCAATCTTCCCAAAACTCTGGATTCTGATAGAGGGCCATGAGACTTAGACCTGAGTGCAAAAATGGAGGCTCTAGCCCCTTCCAGAGCTGAGATATCGAAACTCAAAAATTCGGCCCGAAAAAAAAAACGACAGTGGTACCCCTTACGTTTTTTTTTTTTTGGGCGAAAAATTAAGTTTCTCCAATCTTCCCAAAACTCTGGATTCTGATAGAGGGCCATGAGACTTAGACCTGAGTGCAAAAATGGAGGCTCTAGCCCCTTCCAGAGCTGAGATATCGAAACTCAAAAATTCGGCCCGAAAAAAAAACGACAGTGGTACCCCTTACGTTTTTTTTTTTGGGCGAAAAATTAAGTTTCTCCAATCTTCCCAAAACTCTGGATTCTGATAGAGGGCCATGAGACTTAGACCTGAGTGCAAAAATGGAGGCTCTAGCCCCTTCCAGAGCTGAGATATCGAAACTCAAAAATTCGGCCCAAAAAAAAAACGACAGTGGTACCCCTTACGTTTTTTTTGGGGGCGAAAAATTAAGTTTCTCAAATCTTCCCAAAACTCTGGATTCTGATAGAGGGCCATGAGACTTAGACCTGAGTGCAAAAATGGAGGCTCTAGCCCCTTCCAGAGCTGAGATATTGAAACTCAAAAATTCGGCCCGAAAAAAAAACCACAGTGGTACCCCTTACGTTTTTTTTTTTGGGCGAAAAATTAAGTTTCTCCAATCTTCCCAAAACTCTGGATTCTGATAGAGGGCCATGAATGGTTACTGATATTCTTCTAAATATCAGAAAATCGGCTGAATGGATTCAAAAACGGTAAAACTCAATTGTTTTACTCTGGGGGAGTTGTAAAATGAGCCTATTTCCAAAAAAAGTAGAGTATCCCTTTAAATAAAATAAGAATTTGCTGTTTACCTTAAGATCAGCTTTGGGCAACTATCAAACATGTCCATCTATCCTAGCGCAATGTTCTTTTCAAGTTACGGTTTTTACTGTATAGGCATTTTCCAAATGGTCACTGATTGGACAGTTGAAAAGTCAAAATGGTATAATTTTATTCAAAGTGAAAATAAGAGCTGTGATATATAAAGTTCGGTATAAATAAACATAGAGATAAGAATAGTTAAAATAGAATATCTCTATATCTGTCTGTCTGTAGTGTATTCTTCCTTGCATCTCATTTATCAGTTAGCTGTAAGAATTACCTTTTTAATTCAAATCAATAATTCATGTCACATCCATAATTATTTATCTTCTTGGTATCCATGTCTTAAGACTGACTGTACATTGTCCTTTATTTAGCAAAGCTCAGAAAAAGAGAAAGCGGACTGTGTTGAGCTGTTCACGGATCTGATCCGCTCCATTGAGAGCTGTCAGTCTGAGCTGCTGGAGGTGATGGAGCAGAAGCAGAACTCAGAAGAGAAACAGGCTGAAGAGCTCATTAAAGAGCTGGAGCAGGAGATCACGGAGCTGAAGAGAAGAAACACTGAGCTGGAGCAGCTCTCACACACTGAAGATCACCTGCACCTTCTACAGGTCAGTGTCTGTCTGTCTGCTCGCAGCACATCACAGGACAACACTCAACATACTTCTCTCTTCTCTCGCTGTAGATTTATCCATCCCTGTGCAGCCCGTTAGACACCAAGATCTGGACTGGGATCAGTACTGACGCTATTCTGAGGGAGGACGCTCTGAGGAGAGCTCTATCAAAGCATCAAGAATTTCTCAATGGTGCAATGGTGAAGATTACAGGAGCTGGTGAGCTTCTCACTGTTATGATTGGAATAAAAACTGCTTGGTTTTTCTAGCATTTTTATATTGAATTATGTTAATTGAATTATGCTTTAAAACTATGACTGGTACTGTTCTACAACTTATTTACGTTCTTTAGAGAAGACTAATCAAATGTATAAATTGTTTCCACAGAGCTGAGGAGGATTGAGAAGTGTACAGGTACAAGTCATCTGTGCCATTTCCCTTCATTTAAACATGCATACACAAACATTTTCACATTTATAGATGTATGGGTGTGTAAACTATATTTAAAAAAAAAAATCTCACTAGTTTAATTTGTCTTCAAACAATGTCCAGCATTGGATATACATGCATCTAAAATATACCACATTTTACTTAAAGTAATAACAAATATTTTAAGTTTGAAAGTCTGGGACAAGTGTAAAACAATACAATCTATACATTTGAAAAGTAGCTAATATAAATGATGGACATGCATTGTAAAACATTTCCAGGAAGTTTTAATGGGATAATAACAAAAAGAAAAAGTGAATGCAATCCTGTACTACACAAGTACATGCAGTCTGCTAAGTACATGTTCTGATCTGTCTCAGTGATTGTGACTTTGGATCCTGAAACTGCACACCCAAAACTCCTCTTTTCTGAAGATGACAAACAAGTTGGATATGGAGAAACACGACAGATTGTCCCAGACAATCCGTGGAGGTTTGATAAGTGTCCCAGTGTCCTGGGGAAGGAGGGATTCTCCTCAGGGAAATTTTATTTTGAGGTGCAAGTAGAAGGAAAAACTGAGTGGGACTTAGGTGTGGCGAGGGAGTCTGTTATCAGAAAGGGAATAATCACTCTGAGTCCAAGGAATGGACTCTGGACTCTATGGTTGAGGAATGGAGGCGAGTACAAGGCCTGTGACTGTCAGTCTGTGTCTCTCTCCCTGAAAGTGAAGCCCCAGAAGGTGGGTGTGTTTGTGGATTATGAGGAGGGTCTGGTCTCCTTTTATGATGTAGAGGCCAGGTCTCATATCTACTCTTTCACCGATCAGACTTTTACAGAAAAACTCTATCCTTACTTCAGCCCAGGCTTTAATAATGGAGACACAAATTCAGCCCCTCTGATCATCTCACCTGTCAGCAAAAATAAGTGGATTTTAGTCAATGATAACCATTTGTAGAAAAAATGTACTATTGTCATTTGTAATAAAATAATGAAAGTGTTTTTTTACTTGCAGAACATTTCTTTTTACAATCATGTTTCTAACATTACAGTAACATATCAAATAAAGATGAATTTTAAATTTGTTTTATTGGCGAATCATGACAGTAATTCACACAAACATATTACCGTTTTGTAATTTATTACTGATTTAACATTATTATTTTTATGTTTTTTATGACACTGAGACAATAGATAATACCATTATTTCAGGGCCCTATTGTGTGTCCAATCACGTCAGGGTATTAAAACAACCAGGAAATGTTAATTTTTTATTATTATTATCATTTTGAGCAGCATTAACATTTGCTACTGACAACTTTTTTAACTGAAGACACTTAAACTTTGATTAGTTCACAGTCAGAGCTGGATAAGGTAAATCAATGTAAGTATCTTAAGTGTTAGCTCATGTTTATATTAAAGATTTAAGCAGCAGCTAAACACTTTTCCTCAGAAATGTATTCGTTGTTAAAACGAGGTATCACTCTGTCAACATTAATTCATACATTTGGGCAAAGAATGAAGATTTCTCTCACTATACAGAACAAATTAACGCTAATCACCTGTTCACGATAATGTTTTGAGCTTTACACTTTGTTTTTTAAGAAAACATCTAATTGTTTTATTTATTTATTTATTTATTTTCCCGATGCGATAGCCCTCCGCTAGGGGATAAAACACTTTAATTTACATGGTGTTGTCATGTTGTTTAGAAAGTGAAACTATATTCGGACAAACGAGGACATATTTCTTCGCTTACAGGCTATTATATTTTTCGGAGGGCTAAAGTTTATTCAAACAGATAATCAGAGAGGTATGTGATGAAATGGCTTTACCTGAGCAGTATTTAATGTTAAAATGCTTTAATTTACAATACAATTATTTAACAGTGGCGAACTCAAACCATTATCCTACGCCTATTGTCTCAATCTAAGATCCTGATGTGTCAGAGCTTTTGCTGTGAGCCTAAAGTGGAGCCTCATGGTAGAGTCCTAAAGATAAAGCAGGTCATGATGATTGACCTTGTTGTGAATTTGAATCCTAAAAAAATCCAGAAACATGACAGATCTCTGGAGTTGTTCTGTAGAGATGATCATACGTCTGTGTGTCTGTCCTGTAATGATGGAGGCCACAAGACTCGCAACACTGTTGAAGATGTGAGTGAAAAGAAAAAGGTAATGTAAAGTTATCTTATATTCAGATCAACAGCAAAAGCTAATTATAAATATTAAAGCATACTGGATGACACATCGCATCTGTCTTTTCTCTCTCATCACAGGCAAAGAAGGTGATGATGCGCAAGCTTGTGCAGCAGGTGATCCAGAACACAATGAAGAAAAATGAAGAAATCACATGCTCTAAAATGAAAATGAGCAAAGTGAGTCTTATAATATGTTAATAATTATAAAACAACTGTTATTCATCCATTTCCCAAACTAATTATCCAATGCAGGGTTTAAGGGTACAAACATTTATATTATATTATATTGATGCATGTGTTTGATCTGATTATCTTTTTAATTAGAAAAATAAAGAGAAAGAGGAAACAGACAACTCTGAGCTCTGCACTGATCTGAATTACTCCGCTGAGAGATGTCAGGTACTGAGATAATGTACATGTTTTCTTACAGCAATAAGTTTAAAACATTTATCTGAGATCACTATGTTGATACCAGTTTACTTGATATACATGTTCTAAATGTTATGTTTGTTACTCATCTGATCTTTCACAGATGATTCTTCCTGAGCACTGGGCGAAGAACAGGATGATGTTTTTATTGCTGCTGCAATCCTTTCATCCTCTTGGATCTATAGGATGTACCCTTTACAAAAATGGATAAAAGCGACATTTTTTCAAGCATAAAGAAAAAATCATTAATCTTTCAACTAATAATCTCATCAAAAGTATAATCACAGAAGTACAGTTTAGTAGCTGTAATTAGTATCATAATCCTAACGGTTCCTGCGCATTTAAAAAGTCTTAAATTAGATTTTGTAAATTTAAGGCCTTAAAAAGTCTTATTTTTACTTACGAGAGGTCTTAAATTTTAGATGAATTTTAGACATGTCTAAATGCTTTTACCATCTCATTAGCGTACACATTTTTTATTATTATTTCTATGTGGATTGGCTTGTTCATGTGACTATTTGCGTCATTTACTGCATATTACATCAGTAAAGTTGAACATTTTTCCATCTTATATCATTTTCTTGTATTCCATCTTAATTTACATAAACTATTTTATTAAATATCTGTATGTTATCTGAAAGCACTGGCTGTTATCTGAAAGCACTCTGAAATTTTTCAGGCGTTACTGTTTGTTTGTTGAATAAGTAATATATTATTATAATAATGATTCCAAATAACGGTGGAAGCAGGCAGGTGGAAGGAATGTTTGAGAAACTGGTTTGGAAATTATAATTGTTTTGAATTTAGCTTTTTATTTTGCCCTCTATTTGCTTTATATTGTAACTGCATAATTTAGATTTTTGATAATTTGATACTACTGTAATCTTGTTCACTAAATAAATTCCAAAAAAACTCTTGTTACTCTTCTGTGATTTTTGTAAGTACACCTAAAAAATCTTACAAGACTTTGAATGATAATGACACATACATTGACATCTACTGAATATACATGTAGAAAAGCTACCTTAATCCAGAAAACATTGTACATTTTCATTAAATAAAGAACCTTTCCCTGAGGTAAGGAAAGTTTGACCATTTTAAAATCCACTTATCACATCACAACTCCATCTTTGCCAACATATTTTATTATATGAATTACAAAATAGGTTTATGTAAGTTAATTATCTGCATAAAAGGTTTTATCAAATATTTCTCCTGCTAAACTCCTGTTGCTGCCATTAAAAAGCGGTTTAGTCTCCAATGTTTATTGTTCTACCATCAGATCCTTCTGATGCATTGTGTGAGAGGAAACTGTAACCTGAATGGAGGCTCATTGGCAGCATGTACTCTGACGCTGGCTGATGAACACTTCCTGTAGATGAGCACTGCAGCAGACAGTAGAGAGAAAGCAGCCATGATGCTCAGCACTGTTTCCACAATGATCTCTGGTTTAGACACTGTGACTGAGGAGAGAGGCACGAGGTTGGGATGAGGAGTGGCGTCAGTCTCCTTCACATCATGATCACTTCGATACAGAAAAGATATACTCAACTGACATAGAATTACACTGTATTTTGAATTATGTAACTGCTGGCATATTGTGATGAAGGTAAATCACATTAGAAAATAATTTAAGAAAAAGGAATAGACTAACCTCTCAATGGATGAGCTAATGTTGAGGTTATCTGCCTTTTGCCTTGATGTCAGAGGAGCTAAATCAGAATATTTACATAATCTGTTGTCTGGGCAGAAAATGAATCCCTGATAACCAGACACCTATAAAATTTAGAGACAGAAAGTTATAACAAATAGCCCAGTGATGTGAAAAAAGTGTTAATGATTCAGTCATTATAGTTAGTTATTATAGTTTTATCTCAAACCTCAACACTCTTGCCTGCTGGACAATCCAACCAATCAGAATCCTTTACTTGAATTTGATATTTGTTTCTTCCAGTGCACCTGTGTCTGTAACAGTGACCTGCCACTGATGCATGGGATGAGGATGAATGATTCTAAAAAAACGTTAAAACAGCATTTACTAGTGGGTCTAAATATCTGAAAACTGTAGCTTTGTCATATTTAAACATTTATAAATATGTTTGTACATAAATTTGAGAACACGTGGTACCGGTCTGGTGAGGTTGGATATGAAACAGCGGCTGTCTGAGCCATATATCTCTCCACTTTCTTCATTCATTCCACTCCTCTCATTCTCCTTTTTCCAGCATTCACTCTGATGAAGAAAAGACATTACACACTGATAATCATGTGGGAAGTTTTGTTAAGGTGACAACAAAGTGAGGGACCGGTGAAAGGGAAAAAATAACTCTTAACATAAGACTCACAGCATTTGCCAAGGGTTTGAAAATGTGGCAGCCATCCAGGTACGGATCAGTGAGACACTCCCCCTTGTGGAAGTGAAGGTAATGACAACCCAATGCACTGGGAGGAAGACAGTGGATAGTTAATGTATCACATTTAATACTCTTAAAAAATAAAATAATTAAAATTCTACATAATTATTTTGACCAACTTTAGAAAAGCCATTTAAATCTTTTCACTTTTCAACAAGCCCACCATTCAAACATGCAAAACATAGTTTCCTTTAAATCAGTGTCAAAATACCTGTCATTTTTCAAAGAGGCTTTATTTGTTTGATTACCTGTCTGTGCAAAAGAAAGTTGAAGAATTGTGACAGGTAGAAAGGGACCCGAACTGACTGCCTTCACCTAAAACACACACAGAAACAAGCCGAAAGAGTGGTATAGCGGCTAATCAATCCTATGATGGTACCGCTGAGAGACTAAGACAGGGATTTTATACACTTGTGACGCATAAATAAAACATCTGTGAGGAAAAACAACTTTTAATAGCACTTCTTTATTGGATAGACGTTCCTTGATGGTAGGCCACTAAGTTTAGTGGTCAACAAAGAAAAGAATAGAATCGTCCCTGCTCACCCCCTTTCCCCTATTTCAATCAAGTGACTGTAATCCCGTGACCCCACCCCACCCCACCATGATCACGTGACAATCAAAAACATTAACTTTTTCATGTCTACTACCAAAATAGTTTAATAGCAGATGTCTTACCCTCTCCCCACACCAGGCTCTGAGCTCGGCTAAAGTTCACTGAATACCAGCCTGTATCCTGGAGGGCAGCGAGTGTGATGGGATCGAGGCGAATCAGAGACGGCTCCACCAGTAAAGCTGCCATGATGGAGCCCTGAAGCACACGGGCCTCCCAGTGTGATGAGAGACCATCTGAAGCAACATCCTGAGAGGAAGAGACAGAGAGGGTGATTGAGTGTATCATCTGTGTTTTACATTAGGCAGCAGCTATTTACATTAAGCGCAAACAGTAATAGATACTATTCAAAGTAAATAGCCAGCCGGTTTTGAAATTTTACACTGTCTTTACATTGACAGTACATCATTTTGTTTGTGTGTACTTTAATCTAAGTACCCTCAAATTAAAAAAAAAAAGGTTTGAAGTCACTAAGAAAAATATAACCAAATCACTGGATATCAGATCACCATTAATGCATTACTACCATGGATTTTTGGAAATGACAATGTACTGTACGATTTGTACAATATCATTGTAGTGTCATTTAAAAAAAATACTTTGTAGTGTCATGTATATGCCATGATTTATACTATTATTAAAAATGTTGGGATCTGCATAATGTTTTTGAAAGAAGTCTCTTAATGCTCACCAAGGCTGCATTTATTTTAACAAAATACAGTAAGAACAGTATTATTGTGAAATATATATTATTGCTGTTCTTTATGTATTTTGTTCAAATAGATGTAAATAAATTAAACATAAAAAATTATGTTTTAATATATTTTAAATTGATCTTTTAGCAGTCATTTATGGAAGCTTGTTTTCGATACAGAATAAAAAAAATACAAGGTAATTGCAACTTTTTATCTCACAATTGCGAGATGTAAACTCAGAATTGTGAGATATTAACTCGCAATTCTGAGAAATAAAGTCACAATTGCGAAATGTAAACTCAGACCTGTGAGATATGAACTCACAATTGCAAGGAACAACTCCGAATATCAGTTATATACCTTGAAGTTCAGCCTTTTTTCTCAGAATTGTGAGATTTAAACTCGCAATTGTGAGTTACAGTCCAATTCTGAGGGGAAAAAAAGTCAGTTCTCAATTCTAACATTGTTTTGCAATTGCAAATGTATATCTTGCAATTTTGAGAAAAATTATTTTAGAAAGTATAGAAGAACATTATTTGATTGAAATAATAAAATAATTAAAACATACATTATTTGTATTTAATGCCACTTTTGATTAATTGAATGCATCCTTGCTAAATTATTAATTAATTCTGCTTAATATAAAAAATATTAAAAAAATGACTGACCTCAAACTTTTGAAAGTATGTAGTAATTGTTGTATCAGTGTTTTGTATGTGGTGGGTACCTTGTTCTCTAATGGAGCTCCAAGGTCAGCGTGGGTAGAGTTGAGATGTTTCTGCATTGCTCTGATCACAGTAGGAGAATAGAGTCTAACCTGTCCCATCTCATCTGTGCTGATCACCCGACCATAAGGCCAGCAGTCTACACCAGCTTCATAACACACACAATAACAAAAATTATCAGCAACTGCACAACAGGGCTACAATAAACATCATAACTCTAAAAGATAATTATTCAGTTACATAAAGAAAATTTAGAAACATTTAGCTCTGTTACTTATGGAAACTTGTTTCCGAGATCCAGGGGGGAATTTTTTTTTTTTTAAAGATAATTGTTATTTTTTATCTCACAATTTTGACATTTTCCCTCACAATTGCAAGATATAAACTCACAATTGCTAGTTTATATCTCACAATTCCGACTTTATAATTCGCAGTTGCAAGTTAATTACGCAATTGCAAGAAATAAAGTCAGAATTGCGAGATGTAAATTGTGAAATAAAAAGTCACAATTATTTTTTATTCTGTGGCGAAAACAAGCTTCCATAGTTACCCTGGGAGGAGAGAGAACAATCCTTCCATCGGCTGAAGAGCTCTTTGCTGAAGCCCAACACGTGGAAAAGCTCATGGATCACAGTCTGTACCAAAACAAAGATTACAAATAATGAATGTTGTATTCTCACTGTTTCCTACTGTACTATAACTGCAGTTCACCTTCTCTTCTCAAACACACACTCACTCACTGTCACCTGCACATAGCGCTCATGTGTGTATCTTTCCATACTGAGCGGCTCTCTACAGATGACCATAGTCCCAGCCAGAGGACGCCCCTCTGAATCTGCCTGACAGTGAGCAGCATAAGCCAGTATACTAGACTGAGACAGACAGGCATGTAAAATGTTACAGACACTATATGGCAACCAGCATTAATCTCAGTAGTCATAGTGTCTACCTCTGCTCTGCATTTATCTGTGCTGTGAGTGAACACATAGAGCAGGAAGTCAGTCTCAGGAACACCCGTCCCCTCTGGCCTCAGCACTGTCGGGACTGGTTGCTCAGGATGGGGATAAATAACACAGCCATTTAGGTGCTCATCTGGGATCTGTAAGCAGGCAAGACTGAACAATAAGTGCAATATTTTGAGTAGTATTAGTAGTAGTAGTATGTATATGAGACTCACATTCACGCCGAAGCAGCTCTCGAATCTGTAGTTCTCTTTGGCTTTGCCACATCTGAGGAGAATGACACTGGATGACTTATTAAAATACTTTTGAAAATCAGTAAAAATGAAAGGTTAATGAGCAAGTGCTACTACTTTTTTTTTACTTTGTGATATGTACCTAAGCAGGCATGTGCAGCGGGTTGGGGGGGGAACTATTTATATACTATTATACTTGTAATAATATCTAATTATATATATATATATATATATACATATATCAGCCCCTGAATAACTCTCTGCACATCCCTGGACCTAAGTGTGTGTCTGTATGTCTGTGCCTGTCTGTCTGAATGAATGAATGAATGAATGAATAAATGAATGAATGAATGAATGAATGAATGAATGAATGAATGAATGAATAATTGTAAAACATACTTCATGTGGTTAACAGCGCTACTGTTTCTCCAGACGAATTTGCAGTATTTGTTTATGTCTCTGTTCAGCAACAGACTACCTGGAACTCGTCTCACTATAAGCAAACATCCACAAAAATGTTGCTAAAGAGGAAAGGACTGGGAAGAAAATCTCTCAATATTTGACTAACTACTACTCACCTGCAGTGCTGGGGAAAGTTACTTTTAAAAGTAATGCATTACGATATTAAAAAGTAACTAATTGTGTTGGTTACTTGTTATGAAAAGTAACGTGTTACTTACATTGCTTTTGCTGCAAAAGTAAAGGTTAAAAAGTGACGCAAAAGTTTGGCATGTGTTTTTTTTTAAATAACAAAAAAGTTATATTTTTGGCAAATATTAAATATATAAAGTATATTTGTGTAATTTAATATAGTTAAATAAATTATGCTTATATAAAAGTTTTCCGTAAAATTCTGAAATTGCATTTATTTTACTGTTTTTATTCATTTTGAGGTAGGCTATACTGAATGTTTTCAAGTAGTCTAGAACTAAAATAACTATCATGTTAACAGCACACACAACAACACCTCACTTTATTTCTCTCAACATGAGGACAAGAGAGCTGTCAGTCAAACAAATTAAAAATGTAACTAGCGTTAGATTATATTTTGTTGTAAGTTGAAAAAGTAACGCGTTACTTACTAGTTACCAGAAAAGGTAACACTGCTCACCAGACAGTAAGCTGGAAACTTCGCTCACAGCCTCATCGACCGCGGTCATTAGTCTCTCTCTCTCCCAGTCTGAGAGTTTGGGGCTTTCTGAGGGGATCCAGACATTGATCCTGATTGGTTGTGGAACCGCAATGGATTCAACATTTTGCTCTGCTCTTTTAGGTCTCTGGGGCGCTAGATTCTCCTCGGATGCAGTGACAGGTATGTTGATTGCTGTTTCACGCAAGGGCCAATGAGCAGAGGCATATTGACCAGTGGGCGGGGACACAACTTTGACTGATCTCTGAACTTGGTCAAAGATGCACTTCCCCCAAGTACATGGAAACCATGGCAACAGGAATATGCCAATACAAACAAAAGGTGCAAAATGCATTATCTAGTTAGCAGTTTATCATAAAAAAACAAAGAAAAAGCACAATTATTTAAAAAAAGGCAAAATTACAATGTTTTATGGGCAATACAACTATATTAGATATATAAAAAAAATCTATAAAAAGAGTTGTCCATTGTATTTTTTTACACAATACTGCAATAATTCTTACCACAAACAAGAACTTGTTTTCTTCAAAAAGTAATTTACTCTACCGTTCAAAAAATTGGGGTCTGTAAAACTTTGAATTGTTTCTGAAGTCTCTTTTGATCACCAAGGTTGCATTTATATTTGAAATATTTCAATTAAAATAACTCATTTCTATTTCAATACATTTTAAAGTGTAATTTAATCCTGTGATGGCAAAGTTACATTTTCAGCAGTCATTTCTCCAGTCTTCAGTGTCACATGATCCTGTTGGAAACAGTTGTGCAGTTTAATATTTTCGTGGAAACATGACTTTAATGAAAATAATAGTATTTATTAGACTTAAATATATATATATATATATATTATTACCGACCCCATTTTTTTTAACATTAAAACAAATAGAAACGTTTTCTTTCACACAGAAAAATATTCAGTCAATAGATTTCTTACCAGCATATCAGTCCTTTAGCTTGTATTTGGAGATGGTGAGAACTAGGAAACTTGCATATCTGTTTCCTTCTCTTCTGAGCAGAAAGATCCTCCTCCTCAGGATGTAAAGAAACTGAGGCAATACAGACTTTGAAGTGCAAATACGACAATCACCTCTCATGGTTTCAGTAGAACTGACGATATAATGCTATATTCCCTTAAAAGGAAAAGTCACACTCACACGTGTAACACTTGCATTCTAGATTTTTATATATCTATGTTGACAGCATACACTGTTTTTTTTTTACCTTGCAGGATCCATTCATGTAAATTAAGTATTTTACATTCCCAGCAATTTTCACAAACACACAGGGAAACTAAACAGCAACATTTGAGTTGGAAAATTAAACCACACAAGGAAGAATAAAAGTGCAAATCATTTTATTCTTTGTGGATTTTCCAGCTGGTTTAGCAAATATATACAGTTAATTCATTCTAATATCATCAGTTCATCTATAATTCCCACCCACGTCTTTCTAGTCACCATTCAGCAGATGAGAGTTCAACATCTCGGCATTAAAAATACATAAGAGTAAAAACAACATTGACAGGGTAAAAGAAGGAGTGAACTGAAATCAAGTGACTATAGATATGGCACTACGACTGGTCACCCATTTATTGTCCACTGAGCCAGAAAAGTATGAAATTTAAACTTTTCATTTAAAAAACACATTCAAGTTATTGTGATATGGTGATGTCATTCAGGGTGGTGGTACATGTGGAGGTGCAACTCCAAGAAGGATTGTCTCCACTGAGTGGCTAACCACTTTCAGCTAGTTCACTCTCTCTCATACACACACACACGCACACACAATCACTCACTCACAACACACAAGTCTTTATTATTAAGTTATTGCCACAGTTGCCATGCACTACCATATACATAGCGAGGGTGAGTTCTACATCTATGTGTAAACTTTTGTGCAAGTGTGTTTGGCCCTACGTGCAAGCACATACGCAGTCACATACTGTCTAGTGATGTACAGGAAGCTCAATCAAAGGCACTTCTGAGGAACACACAATAAAATGTGGCCTGTAGCATTATGAGGTAAACTCACATGTATGTACATCACACAACCATGTCTGCAGATAAAAAAGAAAAGCAATTCTAACTAAAATCAATCTTTTTAACCAACATTGCGGCAAAGGATCACACAGAGGAACATTATAGTAAGCGGAGATTCTTTGTGCAAATGCTCTTCCATCATACTCAACCATTTAGATAAGTGCACACCCGACACACATCTGTACACACGCAATCGCTTGTCAAATATTTTTGACACACATTGATTCAATACTTTTTCTTTTAAGTCAGGAAAACAGATGCTCTAATACAAGTTAAGGCACCAAGCCAGCACAAGAAGCAAACATGGTGACGCTTACGTGCTGAAAGGAGGAAAGGCAGGGAGAGCGAGAACGTGGTGAACTGAGAAACAGATCTGGAAGGGAAAAGAAAGTACGAGTCGCTCATGTCAGCATGGGGATATCATCTTCAGAGGTTGTGTCATCAGAGAGAGGGATCAGAAGAACATCATCTTCTGAAGAAGAACAGGAAAAAGAAGGGGATGCAGAAAGAGGAAGAGAAGTAGGGGACGGGGAGGATCTGAAACGGGAAATGCTCCGCCCCAGCGAGTGGAAGAGAGATGCTAGGGAAGGGCTGCTCGGGGGGATAGTGATGATGGGTGGGGTCTGTTGCGTTTCAGGGTCTTCAATTGGATGGACAGAAAATGGAGGTGGGGGAGAAGGAGGTGGAGGAGCCTCCGCTTGCAGTTGTGTTTCTGTCTGTTGGGATAAACACAGTTTTTGAGGCAAGGACTGACTGGCAGCCTCTGTGGCCACTGAGGAGACTCCTGGACTTGATTGACTGGGCTCAGTGCTAGTATTAGCGGCGTCTGTCTGTTGGGAGGAAGAAGCTGTGGTCTGTGTTGGCCTGGGTGCGGGCCGGGGAAGCAGGCCCCATCTTCGCAGGCGTCGCACAGCTCTGCGAACGAACCGGGGCCTGCGTCTTCGCCGTAGAGAGGAAGCATTGTCTTGCCTGAGGAGCTGTAGTATTCCTCTCAGAGACAGAGAGACAGTCTGAGAAAAAGACAAAGAGAATTGTGGAAACATTAACATGCAAAAGTGAAAAACCAAACAGAAAAATCCACAAATAAGAGAAAATAAATTACAAACAAATATTGATCTACATATTTTTTCTACACTAGACTAAATACATTACCATTCAAAAGTTTGGGATCGGTAAGGTTTTAAAAAGATTTCAAAACGTTTTTAGGTCTCTGATGCTCACCCAGGCTGCATTTATTTGATCAAAAATACAGTGAAACAGTAATATTGTGAAATATTGTTACAATTAAAAATATCTGTTCTCTATTTTAATGCACATTAAAATGTATTCTTGTGTTTCTTGTACACATGATCCTTCAGAAATTATTGTAATATGCTGATTTCATGGTCAAGTAACACTTTTCTGTTGCTTAATATTTTTGTGGAAACCGTGATACATTTTTATCAGGATTTTAATGAATAGAAAGTTCAAAATAACAGCATGTAATTGCCATCTTTTGTTACCTTAATAATTCCTTTATTTTCATTATCAATTATGTATAATAAATTATACATTTAAATGTGATGCACTGCATATTTCTCATAAAATTGATGGATTAAAACAGTAACAAGAGCTCTTACCTCATTGGGGTTCTCAGTAGGGAAGTCTTCCACTGGTGGAATGATTCCCTGAGCAATCAGCTGACCATAAGAGGGCGGGGCCTGCTGCTGGATCAGTTCAGCCTCCTGCCGAGTGATTGGTGCGAACATGCTGAGAAGGCAAGGGAAGAGTATACAGAAATATTGTCACTATTATAACATAATTCACATAATGATGTCCTGATCTTTCACAGAAAAAAAAAAACAATGACATTGTACAATTATTATATTTGGAAAATTATGTTGTTCATTGTGGTAGTTGTTATCTGGTTTAGATGGTTTTACCTGTACTCTCGAGTGCGTAGTGAGTACAGCTTGCAGGTGCAGCCCATTGCAATGACTAGCAGAAGTCCGCAAACTAGGCTCCCAACGGTAGCTGCGGTTATGACCTTTCGGGGCAGGGTCACAGTGCAGTTAAGCTCATCTGTGCCATCCTTGCAGTCCACCTGTCCGTCACAACGCCAGCTCTCAAACACACACCTGTTCAATCAATTAAACATCGGCAGGTTTTAAACGCAAAAGCCAATCATATGGAGGGCAAAATATATACACTACCATTAAAACATTTGGGGTCAGTGAGAAATTCCATGGGAAAATAGTAATTAGTTATTAACTGTTTGGTTACCCACATTCTTCAAAATATCTTATGTATTTAACTAATGATCCTCGAAACTTCTCTTATTCTCGTCGCTTGATAAACTTATAGTTGAGCCACTGTAGTCACATGGAATATTTAAACATTTTCTTCAACGACTTTCTGGGACGTCAACTTTCAATCCCTTAGGAAGCCTATGGAGGAGGGATCCAGCTCTCAAATTTAATAAAAAAATATTTTCATTTGTGTTCCGAAGATGAACAAAGGTCTTACGGGGGTTGGTACAGCATGATTAATGTAATTAATGACTTAATTTTCATTTTTGGGTGAACAATCCCTTTAACTTCCTACTCAAATAATCCTAAAAAAAATGTACCACCATTTTCACTAAAATATTAAACAGCATGATATTAATATGAAACATTTCTTGAGCATCAAATAAGAATATTAGAATTATTTCTGAAGGGTCATATGACACTAAAGAATGGCTTCTTAAAATTCAGCTTTTCCATCACAGGAATAAACTACATTTTAAAATATATTCAAATAGATAATAGTTTTTTATTTATTTATTTGTAATGACGTTTCAAAGTACTTTTTTTTTTACTGTATTTTTATATACAAAAAAAAAAAATGCATCCTTAATCGTAAGAGTTTTCACTAAAAATATTTATAACGTCGTATCGACCTCAAACATTCAAACAGTGGCGTATACTCGTTCATGAACACATACAAACCTGTCACTGTCGCAGTGAAAGGTCCCAGGTTGGCAGATGGTACATTCTCTTTCATCAGTTCCATCTGCACAGTTGAGCTGGTAGTTGCAGCGCTCAAGAATCGAGTAACAGACTGGTTGGTTCGGCAGGTGGCTTGCTGTTTTAAGTCCTCCCATCCCACAGAAGAAGTGCCCAGCTTGGCAGCCCCAGCATCCTTCCTCATCCAGGCCCGTTTCAGGACAGTCCCAATGCCCATCACAACGCTGCTTTGGGCTGTAACAGCCACCCAGTGATCCGCCGCAAAGCTCCTCCCATGGAAGGCAGTAATCCGAGATGCGATAGGTCGCATTAAACCCACGCCCTTCAAATGAAGGCTCCATACGGTATATCAGAGAAAGCAAGCCGGTGTGGGATTCAACCTCTACTGCTTTGCCATTGGACACGGAGTTGATCTGCAATTGTCAATGAGAGGGGATGTAAGACTTTTTATCCATATCATCAAAGTTTGAAGTGGTTTGACAGTTTAAAGAAACAAGTATGAAATAGATTAATCTACACTGATCAATAACAAGCTACATCATCTCACAGACAAAGAGTCAAACTCACTGCTTTAATGACGTTGCCTGTGCCGTGGCGCTGGTCTGTGATTTTGATCATGTCTCGGGGACCCAGTTCCAGTTGTTGAAGCTCTAATTTGAGTGGTCGTGAATCCTGAGGATCAACGGTCCACACACACACCAACGGTTGTCCCATTTGTAAAGGGGGAGTAAACGACCCATAAAATGCACTCAAATAACCCCCACATGGCCCTCCTTGGGGCAGCAAGGCAAAGTCAGGGATTTTGGGTGACGGAACATCTGTGCTGGATAATGGGATCACCGAGGTGCTGGTTTCAGCTGGAAGGAGGTTATTTACATCGTCTATGAGAGGTTCAGGGCTAACATTGTCACATTCGTCCTCGTCAGAGCCAAGTTCATCACCCACACCAAGGCATTCAACTCGTCCGTTACAGCGCCACGATGCCGGGAGACAGCGTTCACTGTAACATTCAAACTCGCCTTCAGAACACGGACCTGAGTCTGGAGAGGTGGGAGAAACACAAACGAAAAACAGAGTTTTTACAATCTTCTGGATAAAGTCAGCGTCAGGGCCGGAAGTGTGAAAATTCCCCTTCAATGTGTTCTACTCTACCTTTAATATATGATAGACTGAAGCCTGTTACTGGGTAGAAATGAGAGAAGAAGTGGTGCGTCACTGTAATGTTTCCCCCTGTCATCTCGAATGGTGCTGGAAGCTGGTAACCACAGAGTTTGAAAGGGCTGCCAATGAGTGGAACCACGGACACCCATTCCCGTCCACATCTCATATTAAACTGGGAAAAACTTCAAAAGAGACGGACACAAATGAAATGGCAGGTAATTAAAAAAAATTGACCATTTACTGTGTAAGGATCAAAGCAATCTCTCACCTTGTTAACAACAAACGCCATTTGTTAACATGTATATAAACTTAGATATATGCTCATCATTAGGGTGACTTTCACTTTTCACATTTATATTGTTCATATATGCATAAGGCTTTAATATATACAGTATGTATATATTTTCAATGATCCTCCCCAAAAAAATGGTTCAATAAAATATTATTAGTACCTGATGATGACACGCTCCCCAACTTTTGAGGTAATCAGCCAACTGCAGTTGAGTGGACGGGAAGACCAGGAATGGTGGGCAGAGTTTTGAATCTCTCCTTGTCTTTGTTGTAGTATTTTGGGTGAATGATCACAACGAGCTGAAACAGACAGTCCAAGCAAAAATATCTTTACATTTCATTGTGCTCTAGCCCTAAATTTCTATGTGAAATCACAAGAGACGATACGTGATTTCCTGGAGTTATTTGAGAACATCATTTTACACATGAAAGCAGGAGGAATGGGCTTTAAAACATATAACTAAATAAAAATGAGCATTTAGCCTAAGTATATGAAAAATGTCCACAGGCAATACTAAAGAGAAAACCTGAGCAGTCAAACAGGAAATAAATGCACAGTGACATTGGAAAAAAAGATCCATTGTCCACTGTGTGGTAATGCGCAAACACAGCAGCATTCTGTTGGTTAACACAACAAATTGAATTCGATGCAAATCTACATGTGAAAATGTTTTGCAAAAATGACTGGAAATTTGTGACTGAAAAACCTATGAAATTTAGACGAGCAAAAGTAATTGTGACCACACCTATAGACCTTATCTAGCCCCGTCCCTTTTCGGAGCTGAGCTCATTGTGTTCTGTCTTCGGGTAAGTATTTCCACAGCATGAAGGTAAGATCTTACGGATTTTAGAATGAACTGCTCATTTTAACATCTTCCCGGTCTACTGACATTTGTTATGACATCCGTTTCATACATTACAATGCTCATGATGACTTTTGTTAACTAACTATACAATAAGTAAATTCACTTTACCAGTGAATTACTCTTCGACAGCACCGCAATAGAAATATACAACGCTACTGCAAAAACGGAACAGCATAACAGAAAATAAGGCCTATAGTGTCCTAAAGTGAAGTGTGTGTGTCATTCAATAAAATAATGATAGGCACAAGACACATATTTTTGGACTTTGCATGTGGAGATAACAATACATTACATTATAAGAAAGTGACATTTAAAGAGATCGTCACCCTAAAAATAAAAATTCTGTCAACATTTAATCAACCATTAAGTTGTTCCAAAGCTGTGCAAATTTCTTTCTTCTGCTGAACACAAAAGAAGGTATTTTGAAGAATGTGCATTACCAGTTGATGGACATCCACTGATATCCATAGTATGGAAAAATAATAATTAGGGAGCCCCCCCATCAACTGTTTAGTTACCCACATTCTTCCAAATATCTTATTTTGTGTTCAGCAGAAGAAAGAAATTCATACAGCTTTGGAACAATTTGATGGTGAGTAAATGATGACAGAATTTTCATTTTGGGTGAACTGTCCCTTTAATCTCTAATGCTTTAGTTTTTGACTTGACCTTCTCGATGACTATTTTAGTCAGAAAAGGTTGCATTTTCAACTGGGGCATTGATTGTAAATTAAAATAAGCATTCAGACAGAGAAACAAACAAAGAGATGTCAAGCTCGTCCTTACCGGCACTCAAGACCAGCTCCAGAGTGCAAGGAACTGTGGGAGGAAAAATACAAATCACATATAAGACAAGGACTTCTAAATGTGGTTTATTGCCATTTATCATGATGTAAATACAATCAATCTTATGTTTATGTTACCTTGCTTGACCCTAAAGTCACCATAGGTAGTTACCTTTGGTTAAGTCAAGGTCAGTATTTAAATCAGATTTATATAATAACTTAAGAGTTAGTATCATATCTGCACGATAAACAGTCAGTGACAAAATCATGATATCTTACCTGATAAAAACAAAAGACCTAAGACGTAAAGGCTGTGGGAAATAGACATTCTAAAAAGCCAATGACTGTCGTTGTTTCATAAAACACAAATAAAAAAAAAACTATTTATGGCAAAAATATGGTCGGTAGATCCATCAGCTTGCCACAATTAAAAGTGGCACCATCACAAATGGGTCCTGTTGGAAGTGTGGGAGCTGTAAAGACAAAATAAACACCATAAACTACCATTTCAGACAAAGACAACACTGACAACTGAAACTCAGTGGCTGGCCAGCATTAGCTTTCAAAAGCAACTGTTTCAGTCAGAAAATCACCTCGACAAAGGTCAACATATGGATTCGAGTTTTATGGTCTGTAATCGACAAAAAATATCGCATAGAATGTCTTTCGCACAGACTTCCTGTCTCGCTCTCTTCCCAGCAGTGACGCAACTCGGTGTTAGGCAGAGTAGCCGTGTAATGTTTATAAACGAAACATGCAAACTATTCAGTGACACTTCATACATATAGTCAAAACATATAATTGAGGGCATCTCCTTACGTTTCGCCCTTAAGAAAATAAGACGACCAGCGTCTGAACTGACTGGTTGTTCCGAAAGTTTAGTTTCCGACTTCTAACCAGCCTTTCTCGTCTGATTTTTGCTAACGCTAGCTGGCTTCCTGCTACTTACTTTACTTTATATTAGGACACTATTAAGACCTGATACCACACTATAAATTATTCGAAATGAGATTCTATACCTTCTTTAGTATATTATTGTTTTGAGACTTTATCTTTACCGTACCTTTTCTTCTTCTCTCTTGTTGACATTCGTTCCCAGTCACTTCCGCAAGTTCTGTTTCGTAGGTGGGAGACGAGATACACCACCCAACTACATTTCAGTGACGCTACATGCACGGTGCTTTCTGCTTGCATTGTTCGCCTTTCAACACTAGATGTCATAATTTAGCGCCCTTTTCAGCATTGCCATGGAATATACTACTATTCTCCACATTGGGACCACATTGGGACTGTTTTTAAAGTAGGCCACACTATTTGTTGAAAGTTTGAACACACCTACTACTGTTTTTCAACATATTATGATATTAAAGTATTCACTATAATAATAATTATAATAAACCATGTATTTCTGTATCTGGTGGAATCTAGACAATCTAATTTAATACTATTATTCTTATTATTATTATAAATAATACTACTAATAAAATATATTATTATACATTGTATTTTTGTCTATTTTATTATTTACAATACATTTAGTTTTTTTATTAAAAAAAACTAGGTGTCCCAGTTTGCCAGTAACGTCTGTAAGACGTCCTCTGTGAGTAAAAAAGGAGAAAGCTTTTTGTGTTTTTTCCTTCATCGGTGGTTTTATCCGACCGTTTTTTACTTCAATATCTGTTCTAGAGGCGACAAAAGACGGTCGAATTTCGGAGAGAATTCAGAAAATCATTGAATAATTAGCACACTGGGAAAATGCACATCTGTAGCGTCGATTCTCTTTTTAACTCCTCCCATTCAGAAACTCAGTCTGTAGTGCAGGCAGATTACCGCAGGAGACGTAAGAAACAACCACGTCTCCAAACTGGTAGCACCTCAATGGCAATGCAGAACATGAGATCCACGGGGAGGAGTCGGATCACGATCCAAGGGGTGGAGATGGGTAGGATTAGGGTTGGGTTTAGGGATTAGGGGTGGGTTTAGGGATCAGGGGGCGGAGTTGGTTAGGTTTAGGTGTAGGCTATGTAATGTGGGAGGAGTTGGATCTGGATCCGACTCCTCCCCCATGGATTTCATGTTCCGCAGTGAGGACCATCTCAAAGTGACAGTGAAGCCGCCTGTGGAGAGAGAGAGAGATCAGCGGAGGACAATAGTGATGGGAAGTCCGGTTCTTTTCCGCGAACCGGTTCTTTCGGACAGTTCGTTTTAATGAACCGGTTCAAAAAACCGGTTCACCAGTTCTTTTACGTCATCACGTAATGACGTCAATTCTATCATCCCGGCGGATAAAAATACTTCAAATTAAAGGCATTAGTAATCACAACTTCAGTTAAATAATAGTATGCATTGTCATAATAATCTTGGATAAGTTTCTTACATTTACATTTTGAAAACGAACCCTGCTGCAGCCTAGGCGATGTGCTAACGCGGATGTTTTACATGTTTTAAATATATAAAATGCATAAATGGTCTTCGTCATTTTATTTGTTATTAAATAAACGTACATTTCGCCGATTCGCCCTCTCATTTAAGTCCTGGGTTCACCCGTACTACTGCGTGCTCGTATATCAGCACAGGATCAGCCGGCCGAAAGAAAGTTCTGTTCAGAGACGGTGTTATCACGCATGCGCAGTATCTCCAGCTCATCGGTTCTCCGTATCGAACGTGTCCGAAAGAAACCGTTCTCGGTTCTGTACTAGTGATTCAAGAACTGCAACAACCAGTTCTCGACTCGAGAACCATAGCATAGCTGTGTGCTGAGCTGAAACCTGAATATACAGTCGACAAAACAAAAAAAATCGATGCATGTCTGTCTCCAATATAGCCTTCCGTAGCCTATACAGTATATACATCATGTTTATAATGTGTTAACATAACGAATTAAACATATATGTTTAATTCGTTATGTTAACACATTATAAACATTTACTAAGCAGTGCACCAAACCTTGGCAAGAGTTTACATCAATGATTTATATTGTTACTTAGAGATTAAATGAGCTGTTCCTGAAAATATTATTTTAGTATAATAATAAATGTTTAGTAGTTTGACAGTTTTAGAATCCAATCATTATTTCCAATCGTTAAAATAATACAGTGATACAGTAATGTGATAAACATGTTTCCAAAATGTTTTATTTTGTTACACTTACTGATGTTCAACTAAAGACATGGAAACGTACATTTCGTCCCTCAGAAAAAAATGCACGCATGCTCAGCTCATCAACTCATCAGTTCTCAGTATGTCGTACGTGTCTGAAAGAAACAGTTCTCGGTTCTGTACTGGTTATCCGACCGCTGTACCTGTATGTTCGGTAGTACACGCATGCGCAGTATCAGCTGCTCGTGCTCATCACTTCTCTCAGCACCAACATATGTCTCCGTTCATTGAACTTTTTGAGTTACTGAATAAAATGTACTAATGGATATTGGTTTATTTCGATTCGGAGGGACTGTCAGGCATGTCTGAAAGTGAGTAACTTTAGTAACTTGTGGTTCAGCGCTGACGCAAGACGCGAACTGTTTCGAACGATTCAGTCCGATTTAGTGTACTGGTTCGACCGGTTCACTAAAAAGAACCGGTTCAAAAGAACGATTCGTTCACGAACCGGCCATCACTAGAGGACAAAAGAAATTTCTCCAGTGCAAGATGAGAATGTAGCGCAGCCCTAAGATAAAAACAATATTACACATCTGCAGATAGTTCTCTCTTCTGCTGGAAAGTGTATGGTCCAACTTTACTTTTGGAAAAATTTTCAATAATTATGATTACATACTTTATAGGCTAGGCATAAGTCGGTTTTATTCTTTTCTTCGGAAAAACTACCAGGCAGAGTTTTAAGGAAACGTTTTCACTATTGGAATGGTCTGATTTAGGAAAATCTACTGGGGAAAACTTAGAGGAGAAAACTTTAAGAACGGAGCCTAGAGCATTTTTTGTGTCCCGAATCCAGTCATCTCGTGCACTGAGGAATGTTGCCTAAACTCCAGACGTTACAGCGGCTACTGCCGCTCGCCCTCGCAAGCGTGTTTCTGGTGCAAAGCGGGACCAGTGGCAAAGAAGTCAGACCAGAGGTAAATATACACCAAGTGTTGTTCTAGTATTGTGTGTGTGTGTGTGTGTGTGTGCAGAATTAACCAACATAATGGGGACCAAATGCACCCAAAAGGATATAAAACCTGAAATGGACCAACCAGCGGTCTATGTGTGTGTCTTTCCACTATCTCTCTATCAAGCCTGTTGTTGGACACAGATATACTCAGATGTTTCTGCATGTCAGGATTTCCTTCATGAAGTGTATAGGCTACCTTATAATTTGCAGTTGAATACAAATGAGAAGTCAGATGATGTTGTAAAAAACTGTCTTTCTGGATCCCTAAATATCAAGGTAAAACAAAAACAGGAGTGAGTCAGAGGCTCCAGGCCAGGGCTCCTAGAGAGGGTTAGTTATTAAAGTGTCGCAATTCTGTGGTTTCTGTACTGCATCTCTAGATTCACATTTTTTCTTTCTATTTGCTTTGACAGAAAAAAACAAGGCTAACAGGTAGATATTATTACATATATCAATTTGTTTATACACCCCAGAGCCATCTAATGTTTGTTTCAGAAAGAGGCCTATGTCTGGTAGACACATAACTGTGAGGGGGAAGAGAACGAGTGACATTTTGGCATCTCTGACACAGATGCAAGCCAGGAAATGGTCTAAAATAAAGAAAACAAGATCAGAGAGAGGATTTAAAGGGTTAGTTCACCAAAAAATGAATTCTGCCATCATTTACTCACCCTTGTGTTGTTCCAAGCACGTAAGACTTTCCTTCATCTTCGAAACACAAATGAAAATATATATAAAAAATCGGAGCCAGTTCAGTTTACGCAACTTCTTTGATGCTTCAAAAAGTAAAAAAAAAAAATTCTGAAGAGACACAGTCGATTCATATGATGAACAGATTAATTTTGGCTTTTATTCACATATAAACATTGAACACATAAGAATTAATTAATCTCATTGGTTCTCGCACGTCTAACGGATGTGTGTGTTTATGAATATTTATATAAAAGCCTACATTTAATCTGTTCATCATATAAAGTTATTGTCTCTCTTCAGAAAATTTGGACTAAACTCAATTCATATTGACCTCTTTATGAACTTTTTGAAGCATCAAAGTGGTAGTTGCATAGACTGTCAACAGAGGGACAGAACTAACACTTTATGGGTGAACTAACACTTAAAGACATTTTAATAACGGTCTCTATTTGCATCCCTTCATTCCTTTCTCTCACACTCCTTCACATTTCTGAGATGGTTGAGAGACGTACTCAAGGCTAGTGTGAAAAACATTCAGCACTCCAGATTCCACCGAAAGCTTTCGAGGTTTTCAAAGACAATAACAGTCTCCTCATGTGAGAGTCGCGTGATCAGAGAGTAAGGTCACGCAAAAGGTTAAATTCCAGATGCCCATTGGCTCTTTGGATTTCCTAAGTTGCACAGCCCTTTAATATATACAGTTTCTTTCCCTAAGAATTCTGAACTTTACTTCTAACAAACTAAATGCTTTACATTATGTTATTATTACTTTGCGCTGCACTTTTTCTGTTGTTACAGGTGCTTTTATTTAGAATACTGTACTAAAAGGTCAAAAAAAGAAAGAAATTCAGCCATATTCCTTATGGAAAACAGCTGGGTATTGCCCCCCCCCCCCCCCTCCAAACCATAGTCGAGAGATTATGTATTTGTTTAAGTAGTATTACAGATGCAAAGCATCTGTTGAAACTCAGTTGATTTTTTCAGACCTTCATTACTTTAAGAGGCTTGAAAAAGTGTTTGGTTTTTGCAGTTTAGAAGAAAACAAATCACATGTTGAAATTTCATTCAGTAAGATGTACAACAAGACTCAAACTCTACAATTTCTCTTTTTGATGCTTGTTTTGTTTACATGGAAAAACGATGAAGTACTGCAGTATATAAATGATGCGGATTATATATGGATTATGTCATGCATCTGTAACTGCTGGAATTAGAAGATCAACTTCTGCTAATTTTTTTCCTGTGATCTCAAATGAATAGAAACTAGATATTTTTGAGTTTGCATTATTTTTGGGATTTTGATAAATATCCTGTGTCAGAATTAGTTCAGCTGCTCGGTAAATGGGTCAGCGATCTGATCCTCCAGTGAAGATGCAGAGTGAGACACGGGCACTAATGCCTGAAAAATGTTCTGTTTTTTCCATTGGCACAGACAAGGAGGAACGACTGACTAAGTCCTTCTGTCGTGCATTCAGACTCACCTCTGGCCTCATTTTTTTTTCTTCTTCTTTCTTTTTCTTCTACTCTTTGTTTTTATATTTCTAACTTTTAAAAAAATCCCTAGGACCTCACTTAGGTTTTGTTTTTTTTCTCTCCAACTTCTTTTTCTCCCTCTTTAATGCCTTAGGAGCAGCAGATCAGCCATTAAAATCATAAATGCTGCTCCCCCCACCATCTGAGCCTGGAAAATCTGACACCAATATATTCTGCAGAGAAACTATAAGAATAAGAGATTAGGGTTAAAACTGTGCACATATACTAGCAAAACAACATGTTCAGAATGTTGCAACACTAAAACTGATGAAATTGTTTTTCAGAAAGTGGCTTCTTAGAAAACACTGAACTGTCACACTGGCTCCATTCCATTTATTTACGAAGTCTTGATTTTGTTTTTTAGGTTTACATGCTTGAATGTTTATTGAAGTATTATTTTTACAGCACCATCTTCCTAGTGTGTCAGTAATGCTCAGTTTAGTTCATCTCTCTAAGCCCCTTCTTACGGAAAGCGAAAATTGTTCAACTGCTTTGAGCGTGTGTTTTTTTTTTTTTTTTTTTTGCATATGCCTTGGGTGGGAATTATTTACAGGGTAACTAAACCCCTGGTCAGAGTCTGACTCCGCCCAATGGCAATATTTGAAAAATGCTGAAAAAGTGGGCAGACCCCAGCGGACGAAATAGATGCTAAAACACTCTATCCTGATCATTTTCAATATTCACAATTCCAACTCCTGACTGGTTCTGACGAAACAAGCTGGTTTTTATACTGCCAAGGGCATAGCTCGTACCAAGAGCGTGGTGAGCTGAAACCTGCGTACGTCAAGAAGTGCGGAACATCCAATAGGAATATTCAACTGTAGTAGCCACCGTTCAACCTGAAGAGGGCAGAACTAAGACGTTTTTACCATATATTGTAGAAATAAAACACTATACACAAATGTCAAAAAAGTTACTCGAATCAATGAATGGTATTAATAAAGATCCATTCTTACAGATCATTAACTAAAAAAAGTTGGTTTAGGGTTTAGTCACTTTTTAAAGGAGCCGTATGTACAATTGTGGCCAAAACTGGTACTGCAATCACTTTCAAATTACTGTACAGCGGTGTATCCCCTCCTCCCTGCCCCCTGACTCGAGGTTGCCAGATAGGCTCCAGGATCCATCAGTTTTTTTATCCGACACATTTGAATCTGCAGCTGTGGTGACTAGAGCAGAGCTGGCAACCCGAATGCCGCAACAATACTGACTTTGTGATTGGTAGATCGGTGGAGGGTGGCGCATCAGACCAAAACACAACATGACAACATCAACATCAGTTGAGGGCTGCAACTTCACTTTTTAAGTATTTAAAAAAGTATTCAGTGGTTTAAGTATTTGAAATGAACATGATTTATAATGTCTAGTGACAAATCAGGGCCATTTTATGATTATTTGAACTAAGTTTCTTACACACAGCTCCTTTAAATGAGGAATATTGTGATGTGATATTTCCCAGAAGAAAACCCAAGACTACAATGGAGGCGTTTCAGGGAGTTCAGAAATGACTACTTTGGGACTTTGCAAACATTTTTCGTGCTCAAATGTCAACATTACGCACTAAAGATAGTTGAAAAAGTAAAAAAGCATAATAGGTTTAATTTTTGCTGTAGCATGTATTAACCGTGCTGCGATGTGTGGCAGTGATGTCATAGTGTGTGATTACACATAACCTCGTGTCTTCTGTATATGCAGCGTAATTAGCTTACCCAGACAGCCCGAGACTCAATAAACTCAATAAAGGCTAGCTGTCTGCATGGTAATACCTGACGCATGGCCACACAGTGACTCGCTCTTCCTCAGTCGGGAACGGTAGAGGTGTTCTAAATAGAAGCTTTGACACCCACCACTGGGAGTTCCAGGGCAGCGGAGCATGCTGGGATTGCTGGCTGCATTAAGAGGAGACCTGAGGCTTTTCAGGAGGGAGAAGAGTGGCCTTCAGAGGGAGTAAGAGAGAAAGGGAAACATTTTCATCCTCGTGAGTTAGTGTTTTTACAAAAACGGGGCGCGTCACCACGGCGGAGGCACCACACACAGTAAGCACTCATAAAGAAGGAGGAATTGAATGACGGACTGAGAGAAAGAAAACTGAAGAAAGGGTGACCAGGTTAACACTACACTATAATGCCCTATCCAGTTATATACTTCCTCGACCAAAATAGTCAGTGCAGGCCTGCCAGTCCCATCGTAAAATCTACAAGTGAAGGAAACTGTGTGAAAGCACTCACTGATTTAGTGAAGTTGCTCTCTGGATGTGGTTTATTAATCACTGTAGTATGATAACATACAGGTTTGTTGAGGTGTTTCACAGAGTATAATGTGTAAATAATAGGAGTAAGTGCCATAGAATTTGTCTTAAAATTGTAACGATACTTTATTTAGTCAATTTGAACTTGTTTATTCACCAAGCCAAAAAATTCATTTTTCAATTTAATATTGAATGTGAAGTGAACTATGCTGTCTTTGTTTCTAAAGGCACACCAACCCTAAAATGCAAAGGCACACTAACACAAACGTTGTTAGATCAACATAAATTATTATTTAGTTCCAAGTAATTCACATTTTGTAAGTGTGTGTGAATCAAAAGGTCCCACAAACTGGAAATATAGTTTTTTTTATAGTATAATTAACTTTATGAACATAATTATGCCTTAATTTCAACCATTGTAAATCTGAACGGCTTGTCCTTCTTTTTCTCAACTCTTTTTGTAGCCGATACAAATGCTGCTCATAGCCTACTTAGAAAAGAAAGAGAGAAAGAAAGAAAATAAGAAAGGGAGGCAGTCTGAGGTCACAAGGATTACTGAAAAATGCTTGTAATTTTTGCTGACACTCTTTGTGGTTGGACTGGAGACACTGGCTGTCTGATCCTTAAAATTAGACATTCACCCATTTAGTCTAACAGACAGTCACTCCTAAACCTGTAACCTTTGTGTTAACAGCCCAGATCAGTGCCTTAGTCTACAACCACCTGCACAGCTATAATCAGGGCCATAACTACCATAGACATGAGGGGAACATGTCCCTTTACTATTCAGAATATTAGTTTATCATGTGGGATTTTGCTTCTTTATAATGAACATATATACCAAACATGTTTTCTTTGAGCGCAAGTCATAAGCACATGAAGATTGAAGTTCTTTGAAGCTACATAATTACATTACCATTGTCGTTTAGCTGTAAATTACATATATTTCGATTTTTTTTCTTTGTTAGGTTTCCCTTTTCCCTCTTTTCATGTTCTCAGTGTTAATTTCAGTAAGTCAGAAAACAAAAGAACTGTTTTAATTCAAAGTTAGTCCGTCTTTACCCATGTGTGGCCAGCCCTAATCCTACCCCTAAAAGAAAACATTCTTCTGAAGGGGGGGGGGGGGCATTTCTTCAGCAAATATAACCCCAAAGCATAACTAGGTTGGAAACACACACATGTACAAGTTAAATTATGGTCATAAAGTCTCTGAAATGTACAGTTACTTACAGTTACAACACACAAGACACAGTTAAAGCCTTCAAAATTGTTGAGTGTCCATACAAACTCTCTTACCCACAAAAGTTTAACCAGGTCATAAGCAATGTGCATGGACTGCGGTTCATCACTGATGTTTGTGGACTTTGGCAGGTTTATGTACAGTTAGATTTTATAAATTCAGACAGCATGTCATGTGTATGTGGTGCTGCATTAAGACATTTGGAACAGTGAGGACACTTCAAAAGCATTCAGCCCAACCTTTAATTCACTGAGGTCACCTTAACAGCCATTACAGCAGTGTCACCTGTGCTATTTCATGCTCTGACAGAAGTTGTGATGTTTTCCAGAGAAACTTTTTGTGCACGAGTGTGTGTGTGTCTTTTATTCACATTCGATTTATTATAGTAGTTACAGCTGCATGTTAATATGGGTTTTGTCTTAATGTGACATTCATTCTCTCTCAGGCTTGGCTCCAGCAGTATGGGTATCTTCCTCCTGGCGATGTCCGGGCTCAGGCAATCCGCTCTCCTAAATCCATCACCTCAGCTATATCCGCCATGCAGAAATTCTATGGCCTCACTGTCACCGGCACTATGGATCCAGCTACACTATCGTAAGTCTTGCCCTGTCTCGTACTGATAAAGTACTTGAGTAAAAGTAGAGATACCATAATAAAATATTACTCCAGTATAAGTACTCATTTTCAGTATTACTTGAAAAGTACAAAAGTAAGTTAATGTACTATTACTATAATTATTAAAAGTAAAATTGATTGATTATTTCATTCGATTATTGATTATTCATTGATTATTTATGAAGGGGAATTTTACCAAAATAAAAGTACTCTGATTAAGTACACAGGTACCAGAAAAAAATAACTTAATTACTGTCCAACACTGGTTAATTGTTACCATTTAAAGATAATGTGCAATATGTTACTCAATAGCTATATTATTTATGCTAAAGACTGACAATCTTTGTCCACAAATGGATGACCTGATAATTAAACATCTGATTTGCTGCCTGTTTTCAATCATATGTGAGCCAATGACTTTGTCTTGCATTAACATGATGTTAGGGCGATGCAGCGGCCAAGGTGCGGTGTTCCAGATAAATTCGGCTCTGAACTGAAGAGCAACCTGCGAAAGAAGCGCTATGTCATCCAGGGCCTAAAATGGGACAAAAGAGAGGTCACATTCAGGTATGGAACTGCAATTGACAGCCTAAGGAAAATGAATAATAATAGTAATATTTAATGCACACTGTGGCACTCTATCCACCTTAATTTTAATGTAAGACCAGCCTATATGTAATGTGCCACCCTCTTCCAGCTATTTTAGTTGTACAAAAACAGTCTGTTGTGTTGATTGACATTGCAAACTGATATTTGTTATCATATTATTTTAATATCTAATCATAATCATAAACACTGGTTTCAGAGCCGGCTGCAGAAACAAACCAATGGACGGGCATTTAATATTGTAGGGGGGGCCTAATTATGACATCCAATACATTTTTCTATTGGACAAAAACCAACTATTACACCGATTTCAAGTACCAGGCGTAATTTGCGGGTGGGATATGTCCCCACCGTCGATACTGTACCCACCACTTTTGAAACATTCCGGCACGAATGTACCAATACAAATAAACAAAACATCTTCAGTTAACTAGCAGAGCATTCGTTTCGTTCGTTTTTTAAATAAGAGACGATCTAGCGCTGAAATGTGTTTTTAAAATCAACTGTTCAAATTAATGCTCGTTGCCGCTGGCGCGGATAGGCTAATGTGTTTTTTTTTTTTTCTGGCTTGCGCACAGTCTTCACTCGGACGCGCAATCCGTTGTGGAGAGACTCTATTCATTACGGTGAAATTAAAACACAAAATGTTCTGAAGATGTTTTGTCTGTGCCTGATATACAACCACTGATAAACATAATCAGTTTTGATGGAAAAAAAAAATGTTATTAGAATGGATTAGAACCCAGAATCTCTGGCACGCTTGGCAAAAGTTCTACCCCTGGACCATTATTTACATTCACGTTTAATACAAATATAAAGGCGTAATTGAACGACCACATAAACCTAAATCAATAACTATTTAAATCGATTAAAGGATATCGTAATGTTATTGTACATATCTGTTTTATGATTTAGCATTGTGTCAGGGCTGGTGCAACTTAAGAAGAGTAATAAAAATAACTGTGGCCCACTCATGTTCTTAATACAGCTGAAGTCGACGTTTTTGGGAGTGGAATCTCCGCATGAGTTATTCAATACATTATTTTTATTTTAAAAAAATTAAGTTTCTCCAATCTTCCCAAAACTCTGGATTCTGATAGAGGGCCACGAGACTTAGACCTGAGTGCAAAAATGGAGGCTCTAGCCCCTTCCAGAGCTGAGATATCGAAACTCAAAAATTCGGCCCGAAAAAAAAAACGACAGTGGGTACCCCTTACGTTTTTGTTTTTTTTTTGGGCGAAAAATTAAGTTTCTCCAATCTTCCCAAAACTCTGGATTCTGATAGAGGGCCATGAGACTTAGACCTGAGTGCAAAAATGGAGGCTCTAGCCCCTTCCAGAGATGAGATATCGAAACTCAAAAATTCGGCCCGAAAAAAAAACACCAGTGGTACCCCTTACGTTTTTTTTTTTGGGCGAAAAATTAAGTTTCTCCAATCTTCCCAAAACTCTGGATTCTGATAGAGGGCCATGAGACTTAGACCTGAGTGCAAAAATGGAGGCTCTAGCCCCTTCCAGAGCTGAGATATCGAAACTCAAAAATTCGGCCCGAAAAAAAAAACGACAGTGGTACCCCTTACGTTTTGTTTTTTTTTTTTGGGCGAAAAATTAAGTTTCTCCAATCTTCCCAAAACTCTGGATTCTGATAGAGGGCCATGAGACTTAGACCTGAGTGCAAAAATGGAGGCTCTAGCCCCTTCCAGAGCTGAGATATCGAAACTCAAAAATTCGGCCCGAAAAAAAAACGACAGTGGTACCCCTTACGTTTTTTTTTTTGGGCGAAAAATTAAGTTTCTCCAATCTTCCCAAAACTCTGGATTCTGATAGAGGGCCATGAGACTTAGACCTGAGTGCAAAAATGGAGGCTCTAGCCCCTTCCAGAGCTGAGATATCGAAACTCAAAAATTCGGCCCGAAAAAAAAAAACGACAGTGGTACCCCTTACGTTTTTTTTTTTTGGGCGAAAAATTAAGTTTCTCCAATCTTCCCAAAACTCTGGATTCTGATAGAGGGCCATGAGACTTAGACCTGAGTGCAAAAATGGAGGCTCTAGCCCCTTCCAGAGCTGAGATATCGAAACTCAAAAATTCGGCCCGAAAAAAAAACGACAGTGGTACCCCTTACGTTTTTTTTTTTGGGCGAAAAATTAAGTTTCTCCAATCTTCCCAAAACTCTGGATTCTGATAGAGGGCCATGAGACTTAGACCTGAGTGCAAAAATGGAGGCTCTAGCCCCTTCCAGAGCTGAGATATCGAAACTCAAAAATTCGGCCCGAAAAAAAAAACGACAGTGGTACCCCTTACGTTTTTTTTTTTGGGGCGAAAAATTAAGTTTCTCCAATCTTCCCAAAACTCTGGATTCTGATAGAGGGCCATGAGACTTAGACCTGAGTGCAAAAATGGAGGCTCTAGCCCCTTCCAGAGCTGAGATATCGAAACTCAAAAATTCGGCCCGAAAAAAAAACGACAGTGGTACCCCTTACGTTTTTTTTTTTGGGCGAAAAATTAAGTTTCTCCAATCTTCCCAAAACTCTGGATTCTGATAGAGGGCCATGAGACTTAGACCTGAGTGCAAAAATGGAGGCTCTAGCCCCTTCCAGAGCTGAGATATCGAAACTCAAAAATTCGGCCCAAAAAAAAAACGACAGTGGTACCCCTTACGTTTTTTTTTTTTGGGCGAAAAATTAAGTTTCTCCAATCTTCCAAAACTCTGGATTCTGATAGAGGGCCATGAGACTTAGACCTGAGTGCAAAAATGGAGGCTCTAGCCCCTTCCAGAGCTGAGATATCGAAACTCAAAAATTCGGCCCGAAAAAAAAAACGACAGTGGTACCCCTTACGTTTTTTTTTTTGGGCGAAAAATTAAGTTTCTCCAATCTTCCCAAAACTCTGGATTCTGATAGAGGGCCATGAGACTTAGACCTGAGTGCAAAAATGGAGGCTCTAGCCCCTTCCAGAGCTGAGATATCGAAACTCAAAAATTCGGCCCGAAAAAAAAAAACGACAGTGGTACCCCTTACGCTTTTTTTTTTTTGGGGGCGAAAAATTAAGTTTCTCCAATCTTCCCAAAACTCTGGATTCTGGTAGAGGGCCATGAGACTTAGACCTGAGTGCAAAAATGGAGGCTCTAGCCCCTTCCAGAGCTGAGATATCGAAACTCAAAAATTCGGCCCGAAAAAAAAACGACAGTGGTACCCCTTACGTTTTTTTTTTTTGGGCGAAAAATTAAGTTTCTCCAATCTTCCCAAAACTCTGGATTCTGATAGAGGGCCATGAGCAGAGCCGGCTGCAGAAACAAACCAATGGACGGGCATTTAATATTGTAGGGGGGGCCTAATTATGACATCCAATACATTTTTCTATAGGACAAAAACCAACTATTACACCGATTTCAAGTACCAGGCGTAATTTGCGGGTGGGATATGTCCCCACCGTCGATATTGTACCCACCACTTTTGAAACATTCCGGCAAGAATGTACCAATACAAATAAACAGTTAACTAACAGAGCGTTCGTTTCGTTCGTTTTTTAAATAAGAGACGATCTAGCGCTAAAATGTGTTTTTAAAATCAACTGTTCAAATTAATGCTCGTTGCCGCTGGCGCGGATAGGCTAATGTGTTTTTTTTTTCTGGCTTGCGCACAGTCTTCACTCGGACGCGCAATCCGTTGTGGAGAGACTCTATTCATTACGGTGAAATTAAAACACAAAATGTTCTGAAGATGTTTTGTCTGTGCCTGATATACAACCACTGATAAACATAATCAGTTTTGATGGAAAAAAAATGTTATTAGAACGGATTAGAACCCAGAATCTCTGGCACGCTTGGCAAAAGTTCTACCCCTGGACCATTATTTACATTCACGTTTAATACAAATATAAAGGCGTAATTGAACGACCACATAAACCTAAATCAATAACTATTTAAATCGATTAAAGAATATCGTAATGTTATTGTACATATCTGTTTTATGATTTAGCATTGTGTCAGGGCTGGTGCAACTTAAGAAGAGTAATAAAAATAACTGTGGCCCACTCATGTTCTTAATACAGCTGAAGTCGACGTTTTTGGGAGTGGAATCTCCGCATGAGTTATTCAATACATTATTTTTATTTTTAAAATAAATTTCTTTTTAAAATTTATTAATTGCAAATTGCATTGAGAGGGGGGCACAGGCGCTCGGTAGGCGGGCCCGGCCCCCTAAGGCCCGCCCATATCGCCGGGTATGCCTGCCGTTAACATGCATTTTTTTATTCAGATAGTATTCTGGATGGAGAAAGCTGGATTGCATTTACTCTTTGCATTCCAATGCAAGATTAAATTATTAAATGATGACTAACTTCTTCAGAACATTATTAGTCTACTTCTTCTTTTTCAGAAGTGGAAATAGACTGTATGTATGTATTTAAAAATGACCACATTTCTACACTTCCTTCCTGAAAGGAAAACTTTTATTTAGCAATTAAGCACAAATGTTTTCTTTACCCAGTATCCAGAGCTACACTTCTAAAGTTGGTGAGCATGCCACACACGAGGCCATCAGGAAGGCCTTCAGGGTCTGGGAGGACGTGACACCACTCAAGTTCCGTGAAATCCCATACAGTCAAATCAGTGGCAAGGTGGACAAGTTTGCAGATATCATGCTTTCCTTCGCGGAAGGCTATCACGGAGACAGCACCCCATTCGACGGCGAGGGAGGTTTCCTGGCCCACGCGTACTTCCCTGGTCAAGGTATCGGAGGTGATACCCATTTTGACGGAGCAGAGCCTTGGACGACAGGCAATGTTGACCAGGGAGGTGAGCAGGAATGTGAAAATGTTTCTGTCAACTAAACAAACTTCATGTGTAATGTGTTATTTTTACATTTAGAGTATCACTGTTCTGCCTCTCTTTCAGGTAATGATGTGTTCCTGGTGGCAGTGCATGAATTAGGCCATGCTCTTGGTTTGGAACACTCCGGCGATCCCTCTGCCATCATGGCTCCGTTTTACCAGTGGATGGACACTGAGAACTTTGTGCTGCCCGATGATGACAGACGGGGGATCCAGCAGATATATGGCAGTCAGTTTGCATTGCATATATATATTTATTTTAATTTATTTATTCATCATTTTTATTTTTATTACAAGATTATTATGTACAATGACAGTCTGATTTTAACACTTTACTATAAGGGCCAATTAGATGAGCAATGAGCAATACATACATTACAGTTTTCATTCATCTTTGTTAACTTTAGTTAATAATGTGATTAATTTATTGAATTAATAATGTGAACAGATTAGTGCTGTCAAATCAACTAATCGTATATACTGTACACACACACACACACACACACACACACACACACATATATATATATATACATATACATACATACATATACACATTTCATTTTATATATAAGATATATAACAATAAAAAATATATATGAATAATTACTAAATATAATTACTAAAAATCATTAAGAAAGAACTTACTGATGCCAAAGTGTTGTTGTTGTTTCACATTTTATCTGAAGCATTTACTGTTATGTTAGGATTACAAATAGAGATAAAGAAACAAATCTTAATTTTTCTCCATTTAAAACTATAGATATTTAAACAGAAAAAAATAAAAATGTCATCAAAACAATAAAAACTGATGGTACAGATTCAAAAAGCTGCAAATAATATATTAAAATCTGTGCACACCTGTGTATTGTCATGGAATGTCAACGAACAGATGGGCCAGAGTTTAGAACCCATGTGCAGTTTTATTGACGAACGAATCTTCAGTTTTATTGATCAGTTTTATTGACGATCAGTTTTATTGACAAGCAAACAGAACTAAGACATTACATAAACATAAGCATTTGACTTGAACAGACTAGAACAGACCAAACTCGCCACAAACTCGGGTCACATAGAACAAAGCTAGCCAAGAGAAAATGGAAACATGAGAGCTATAAATACACAAAGACTAATGACTAATAAGGTATACCTGAGAGTAATCAATAAGTGTGTTTTATATGAACCGGTACTGCGCTGACCAACTGGTGTATGACATCAAAGTACCGTGAGAGCGATTCAACAGCAGATAGAGCCGTCTGCTCTCTAATCAGACATTGATATCATAAACTGACCAGTCTGTGCAGTGCGCTTCAAGTCAATCAAACCTAAAGAAAACCTAATACATGATGCAAAGGAACCACATGACCAGATCACACGAGGGGAGCAGGGAATTAAATGACATGAAAGGATGACAAATTACAAAACTAAAGACATGGAAACATGAATGTAAAACCAAATTAAAAACAGACATGACATGCTTCTTTCGGTAGGTGCTCGTTCTGGTGAAAAGCCCCACCCCCCGGCACCCCGTCCCCCCACTCCCAAGCCAGACCGCCCTTCCTTTGGCCCCGACATATGTGAGGGACATTTCGACACCATCGCTTTCCTCAGGGGAGAGATGTTCGTGTTCAAGGTACAAAAGAATGCAAAACGAAACTTTTTTGTGTGGACATTCCATGTATTTTGTGTGTGTGTTTTTTTTAATTTTTATATATATTTAACCCCTCTACTTCACAGGAAAAGTGGTTCTGGAGAATGCGTGATGGTAAACCTCTGCAGGGGTATCCCATGCCCATTGGACACTTCTGGAAGGGATTGCCTCCCTCTATCAACGCAGCCTACGAACGTTCTGATGGAAAATTTGTTTTCTTCAAAGGTGCGTCTGTCTTCTATATTATTTTGCCTTTCGTTGTTGACAAAATATTTGAATGCCACCGATCACGATCTGAATTCTGACTTGTGATGCAGTCTCAATCTTAATGACACCGTTTTCGTTCATTGGCCAGAGGAGAACTCCATTGTTCATTCTCCATTCTGTCACCTGATGGAGTTTGGGTTTCTTGTCACTGTCGCCTCTGACTTACTTAGTTTGGGGACACTTAATACTCAATAATATTGATCTGAATCTACTGGTGCTGTTGTATGAGAAGTGAACTGGGCTGGATGATGATATCATGTTTTGCAGAACTGCTTTATAGATGTAATGAACTAATTTAATCTGATGATCTTTATAGCGGAACTGAATCAACACCGAAACTACTTCAGCCTAAATGCGTTATTTCCAGTTATTTCCTGTTTCATATAAATAAAGGTGTCTATAGGTTGCATCTCTGGTTCTATTCAATGTCACAAATTATGCAATGATTCTTGTTTTTCTCTCCTCTAACTAGGTGATAAGTACTGGGTTTTCAATGAGGCTAAAATGGAGGAAGGTTATCCAAAAACTTTCAAGGAACTCGGCACAGGCCTACCAAGAGACAAGCTGGATGCAGCAGTTTTCTACACACCCACTGGCAACACTTACTTCTTCAGAGGAACCAAGTTAGTTTCCAGTGCCACTTACCATATCTGACTCAGATGTAAATTCATGTGATTTTGTATCATATTGAGAAAAATGCTTCCTCTTCTTTTTTTTTGTGAACTTCTCCCTTACTTTTATTATTTTTCTTCCCCATTCATGCCTTTTCTCTTTTCTCAGGTATTACCGTTTCAATGAGGAAAGCAGATCTGTGGATTCAGACTACCCCAAACCCATCAGTGTATGGCAAGGAGTACCAGATAATATCAAAGGGGCCTTCATGAGCGAGGATAGAGGTACAGAAGCATTTTTTCCTTTCCTTTCACCACTGTCATTAACTATATATTCATATCGTATACAGTATATATATATATATATATATATATATATATATATAGACTATGCCAACAAAGGATGCAGTTATTTGATCAAATTTACAGTAAAAACTATGGTTGTCACGATACCAATATTTCAGTAGTAGTCATCAACACCAGTAAAATTTTATGGTTCTTTATACCAATTTTGGTACCATAGCAAAAACGGTTCAAAAACTTTTACAATTTTATTTATCTATTTTGAAATAAAAAATATTCGTTTACTACTGGTACAGCAGAACTGCTGGTAAAGGCACATTTTTTTTTATTTCAGTAAATATAATATTTATGCATGAAATGATTGAAATATTAAATTTGAAATTAATTTGATTTCCTGTGATGCAAAGCTGAATTTTCAGCATCATTACTTCAGTCTTCAGTGTTACATGATACTTCAGAAATTATTCTAATATGCTGATTTGCTGATATTAGGGGTATAACAATGCCCTTCTTTCACGATTCGATAGATATCACGATACTGAACTAACAATACGATATTATGATAAAAGGATCAAATTAAAATGCTAAATTTTATATTACATTGTGGGTGTAAATGAATAGGCTTACACTCTGTCACTGACTAATGTAGGACACTTTTTACTGGTAATATAAAACATTTGGCATTATTAGGATCCACAAATATTCCCCCATTGCATTAATATACATTATATTCAACATTATTATGTAGTAGATTAATGCAGTACTGACACTATCCATGAGACTTAGACCTGAGTGCAAAAATGGAGGCTCTAGCCCCTTCCAGAGCTGAGATATCAAAACTCAAAAATTCGGCCCGAAAAAAAAACGACAGTGGTACCCCTTACGTTTTTTTTTTGGGGCGAAAAATTAAGTTTCTCCAATCTTCCCAAAACTCTGGATTCTGATAGAGGGCCATGAGACTTAGACCTGAGTGCAAAAATGGAGGCTCTAGCCCCTTCCAGAGCTGAGATATCGAAACTCAAAAATTCGGCCCGAAAAAAAAATGACAGTGGTACCCCTTATGTTTTTTTTTTTGGGTGAAAAATTAAGTTTCTCCAATCTTCCCAAAACTCTGGATTCTGATAGAGGGCCATGAGACTTAGACCTGAGTGCAAAAATGGAGGCTCTAGCCCCTTCCAGAGCTGAGATATCGAAACTCAAAAATTCGGCCCGAAAAAAAAACGACAGTGGTACCCCTTACGTTTTTTTTTTTTGGGCGAAAAATTAAGTTTCTCCAATCTTCCCAAAACTCTGGATTCTGATAGAGGGCCATGAGACTTAGACCTGAGTGCAAAAATGGAGGCTCTAGCCCCTTCCAGAGCTGAGATATCGAAACTCAAAAATTCGGCCCGAAAAAAAAACGACAGTGGTACCCCTTACGTTTTTGTTTTTTTTGGGCGAAAAATTAAGTTTCTCCAATCTTCCCAAAACTCTGGATTCTGATAGAGGGCCATGAGACTTAGACCTGAGTGCAAAAATGGAGGCTCTAGCCCCTTCCAGAGCTGAGATATCGAAACTCAAAAATTCGGCCCGAAAAAAAAAACGACAGTGGTACCCCTTACGTTTTTTTTTTTTTGGGCGAAAAATTAAGTTTCTCCAATCTTTCCAAAACTCTGGATTCTGATAGAGGGCCATGAGCAGAGCCGGCTGCAGAAACAAACCAATGGACGGGCATTTAATATTGTAGGGGGGGCCTAATTATAACATCCAATACATTTTTCTATAGGACAAAAACCAACTATTACGCCGATTTCAAGTACCAGGCGTAATTTGCGGGTGGGATATGTCCCCACCGTCGATATTGTACCCACCACTTTTGAAACATTCTGGCACAAATGTACCAATACAAATAAACAAAACATCTTCAGTTAACTAGCAGAGCATTCGTTTCGTTAGTTTTTTAAATAAGAGACGATCTAGCGCTGAAATGTGTTTTTAAAATCAACTGTTCAAATTAATGCTCGTTGCCGCTGGCGCGGATAGGCTAATGTGTTTTTTTTTTCTGGCTTGCGCACAGTCTTCACTCGGACGCGCAATCCGTTGTGGAGAGACTCTATTCATTACGGTGAAATTAAAACACAAAATGTTCTGAAGATGTTTTGTCTGTGCCTGATATACAACCACTGATAAACATAATCAGTTTTGATGGAAAAAAAAATGTTATTAGAACGGATTAGAACCCAGAATCTCTGGCACGCTTGGCAAAAGTTCTACCCCTGGACCATTATTTACATTCACGTTTAATACAAATATAAAGGCGTAATTGAACGACCACATAAACCTAAATCAATAACTATTTAAATCGATTAAAGGATATCGTAATGTTATTGTACATATCTGTTTTATGATTTAGCATTGTGTCAGGGCTGGTGCAACTTAAGAAGAGTAATAAAAATAACTGGCCCACTCATGTTCTTAATACAGCTGAAGTCGACGTTTTTGGGAGTGGAATCTCCGCATGAGTTATTCAATACATTATTTTTATTTTTAAAATAAATTTCTTTTTAAAATTTATTAATTGCAAATTGCATGGAGAGGGGGGCACAGGCGCTCGGTAGGCGGGCCCGGCCCCCTAAGGCCCGCCCATAGCACCGGGTATGACTATCACTCTAAAAAAAAGGTACGAAAGCTGTCACTGGGGCGGTACCTTTTCAAAAGGTACACTTTTGTACCTAAAGGGTGCACATTGGTACCTTCATGGTACACTTTTGTACCTAAAGGGTGCGTATTGGTACCTTCATGGTACAATATGCACACTTTTGGTACAAAAGTGTACCTTTTTGAAAAGGTACCGCCCCAGTGACAGCTTTCGTACCTTTTTTTCTGACAGTGGAATTTTTCTCACACAGTAATTTGGGTGAACTACATAATACATTTAGTCAATTCAATTCAATTCAAAGGGGCTTTATTGGCATGAAAGTTTTTCAAACAATGTTGCCAAAGCATATACAACATATACAAATACTCTATACACATATACATATACATACACACACATATATACATACACACATATATACACACATACATATATACACATATATATACATATATATATATATACACATACAGTAGTATATATATACACACATATACACATATAGTATATATATATATATATACACACACATATAGTCACTATCCACGATACATATTGTTGCATTTTTTGTGACACAATATTTTGTGACACCCCTAATACATATTTAGAGTTATAAATTTAGAGCCACTTTTACTGAATCAGCTTTTCCCACAATTTTTCAGCCCACACGTACTTCTACAAAGCCAATAAGTACTGGAAGTTTAACAATCAGCAACTGAAGGTGGAGCCAGGCTTCCCCAAATCTGTCCTGACTAACTGGATGGGCTGTGAAGGGGAGGATCCCACGAAGAGGTACGGCACAGATGAGGAAGTGCTTATCATCGAGATGGACGAGTCAGAAGGCGGAGGCATGGGAAGAGCCGCAACCATCGTCATCCCACTCTTTCTTCTGGCCTGTGTGCTCGTAACTTTGGGGGCTCTGCTGTTCTTCCACCACTATGGTACCCCTCGACGCCTCCTATACTGTCACCGCTCTCTGCTCGATAAGGTTTAGAGATGAACATGAAAGGCATGGGAAGAGAAGTGTTAGAGGGATGCAAGTAGATGACATTTGGAAAGATTGAGTGAAAATGAATGTCAGACAGTACAGTTTGGTTTACAGGTCTGCAGGCAGGGAGAGATGAAAAGTGAAGGATGTGTATTGTTTGTTTTTCTATTTACATGTACTTCTCTGCCATTAGAAAAGAAATCTGAAATGGAGTGGGAGATAAGAGAGACAGACATGAGCCCTCCTCCATCTCTTACATGGTTACGGTTTATCACTCAGTGAAATGCACTTTTGTTCCTTCAGTCTTCTCTTCAGTATATAATCCCTCCTTTATCCTCTCTGAAAATCTCCCTCTCCAGATCCGAACTTGACTCCAGCCGGCCGGCTGTTTGATTGACATGTTTTATACACTAACTGATCTCACTTTGACATATTTCATTAACTCAGATTTTGCTTTTTACATTGCTAATCCAGTGAAATCCCCCTGTATCCCATAAAGTGCCTTTGCCATTGAATTAATAGAATGGAAGGACTATCTTAATTGACCTTCCTTGCACCTTTTATTCACCACAAAGATATTTGCACAAAGTATGGCTCGACTGTAGAGACCTGCTGTACGTGAAAGGTCAAAGGTTAATGGTCAAAGTTCAGGGAGAGAGAAGCCCAGAAGCTTCTGGAGTAGGCCAGTTTTAAATACACTTATAGAGCAGAGGTGTCCGTCTGTTTCAACTCAAAATGCGATTGTTATTGCAATGCATTTGGTATTTACTAAGTTTAAGTATGTCATTAATGATTGGCATTGTTATTATGACTATGGTTATTGTTATTATTGTTCTCCTAGTGTAGTCTTGCCTATTTTAAATCGTCATTTCAAGTCCTGCTGGACACAGGCAGAATGTGACTTATTTCAAATTAGTCAGGTTTCTATAATAGAAGAGGCTGGAGGTGCGATATTTTCTCGCTCTCCACCTTTCAGAAACAAATAAATAATTATTTATGAACAGTAATGGTGCTATGGGTTTTCTTTAACAAGACTGAATACATCAGTGTTAGACATTTCTGAATTAGTTTTAACAATGATAATGGTAATGATATTTATAATGATAGTGATTTAGTGTAAATGTAAAGGAATTACATTTTTGCCTGTTTCATACTTTTTGTACTTGGAAATGAAAATTAAATAAAGTTCCTTTTTTTTTTTTTTTTTTTACATTATTCTCTTTTTCCGGGACCTTAAGAAATAAAAATTCTCTCATGATGAGTGAGTTCCAAATGTACTAAAAAGTTTCATGGACTGTATCAATTTATCTGTCTATCTATCATATATCTATCTTCATTTGCTTTGGACAGAAAATACTGATGAGTGTTTGCACATATCCTCATATCTGAGACAACAAGGGACCAGACTAGAGAGACATATGACTGTACTTTGTTGTGGAGGAGTGTATGCTTTTCTTCAAAGTGTTTTAAAACTGTTCCAGCTGACAGAAAAAAACAGCGCTCTGCCATTTCCGCTTCCCTCCCGTCTTCTCCCCCTCCCCGTTTCTCCAGTCCACACAGCAAAATTGTTCTCTTTTATGAGGCGTTTTTTTAATGAACGGCCCCACCACAAACATCTCGGTTTTGTTTTTCCTGTCCCCTCATTTTTGAATCCCTCTTCACTCTGTGTTACTTTTTGCATTCTTTTTAAATGGGGTGATGACTCAGATGACTAAAAACCCCAGTTAGGCATTATAAAAATGACATGAACTGACTTGTCTAATTACTCTTATATTTGAAGAGTTCAGATGCAAAAGCCTCTAAATGCCATTTGAAATTTTCTTCTTTAATGATGATTTTTTTATCAAACTTGTATATTTAAGTTCAGTAATTTCACTTAAATAACAATTAATAGGTAATTATCATTGCCATTTAAGTGAAATCACTGAACTTAAATATACAAGCTTGATAAAAATGATCATTCTAGAAGAAAATTTCAAATGGCACTTAGAGGCTTTTGCATCTGAACTCTTCATTTCTTCTCTCTCTGGCACACTATCCACTACTGGTGAAAAGTCTGCAATTTCTTCACCTGCAAAAACAAAACAATGTTCTAGAAATTGTGGCTGCCATTATTAATCTTAAGTAGATTTCTACATGCAAAAGCCTGTACTTTTACTTCATATTATTTATAGGGCTTATACTTTTTACTGTAATTATCATCTGTTTATTGGATGGACAGATGAGCTAAGGACAGGACGTCTGGCTCTCGTTATGGTTGTGTGGAAGAGCTCTAGTCATGTTTGGTGGGCTTGGTGTTCGGATGGCCAGGGAAAAAGTACACAAACGCCCACACACACGCTGAGCTGGCGAACAGGACGTGGCCTGGACAGTTGCTTGCAATTTAGACTCTGCATATGTGTTCCTGGAGGAGAGGAGCAGGGAAGCAGGTGGCTTAGAGAAGCCCATTGCTATAGTTCAAAGTTGCATGTACTGGAAAAGCAACCAACCATAACATTAAATAAGTCCTAATTAGGCCTGAATCAGCAGCCACAGAAAACAAGAAGAGAAAAAAGAATTACGCAGAAAGTTCGGTTGCACAATCCCCTATCCCTGGCATGTTTATTTAAATATTTTGGGAAGTTTATAATGATTCTACTAATAAGAGGGTACTAAGAGGGTGGAACAGCTCAATTAATTCTCTGTACACTCTAGTACTTCTCTGCATATTAAAATCCACATACAGTATATATATATATATGTATGTTTAGGGAACGCAAAAGATTTGAAAAACCACCACGTCCCTATGAATTACATGATGTTTAAAAATATGATGATGTGGACAAAAAGTGAAATAACCAGTGTTTTAAAGACTAATACATAATACATTTTCCCTAAAAGTTAGTAACTTATTTACCAAGAATAAAAGAGTATTGGGTTTTGCTTGATATAAAATAAAAGAAAGAAAGAAAAAAAAGAGATATCAAGGTCAAAATCTTTGACCTTGATAGTATGAAGTGTATTGCTATTTCCAAAACCTTTGGCCAAACACATACTGTAACCTAACCTTAGCTGTGTCATATCCTGTCAGGAAGCCCTCCAACATGCACACATATACTCAATCTGCCATCATCTCACACTTTTGCTCAACTTTTGCAGTTTTTTGTCTCCACCATCCTTTCCCTATTTTTTTCCCCTGTATGTATGTTAAAGGACTGCACATTCACCTCATTGTTTGTCCCTTTTCTACCCTTCCTGTCCTCTGCTCTCTCTCCTCCTGCACTTCATAAAACATCTGGATCTCATTCTGTGGAAAACCAAAACAACATGAGAGAGCAACAGAGTGAGAGAGATAGAGAAAGGCGGGGGAATGGACAAAGGAAAAAAAATCTGTTGGTGGAAATCAAACAATATGTAAAAGATCAGTACATAAAAAACCTATCTTGATTTGTCTCAATGCCTTGAACAATAATTGTGAATTAAACGGACCAAGAGACACAAGGATATTGGTTCTATAAAACTTAAAGCTATGTACATAAAATATATGCAATCATAATAACTGTGGTTTAGAAGTATTCAGCTGAGTGAGAAAAACCTTGGGTTTCTGTTGTTTTTATCAGCTGACATCTTAAACAAAATGGTTTCATAGTGCTGACAAAAATGGTTGAATCTGATCCAGGGTCCAGTAAAACACCAGAGGAAAAAATCTGCAGTTCAGCAACTAGAGCCATAATTATGGAGAGAGGCTGCTGAAATCAGCAAGAAGACCGATGTGTGTGTATGTCTCTGGAAGAGAGAGAGAGAGAGAGAGAGAGAGAGAGAGAGAGAGAGAGAGAGAGAGAGAGAGAGAGAGAGAGAGAGAGAGAGAGAGAGAGAGAGAGAGAGAGAGCAACCATGTTGGAGTTCCAAATAGATTCCTTCCGAAGACCTAATATTAAAAATAGATAGAAGTTAGAAAAAAAGGTATGTTTAAGATAAAAGCTACTGTACTGAGAATGATTCATGTAAATATTCCTTATATTTCACGGCTATACTAATCGATTTTCAAGATTCAGAGGTTCTCTGAAAAGTGAAATGGCATTTTGCGGCTAATATAAAATAGAGTCACTGTAGCAACACCCTTGATTACTTTCTCAGGCAGTAGATGGAATGGCAATGGTCTCATCTCGATGTTAGTCTGTACCTTGGAATTTATTTTATAACGTTAAACAGAAGATCTTTGTTAAAGAAAAAAAGACGAACAAAAGATTAGCAATTTTTATATATTTATTTACATACACTAAAAAACAGAACGCTGAAAAAGAGCATTTATTATGTGCTGAAACTTTTAGAGACAAGGTTAGAGAAAAATGGCTGCCAGAAGATCATCAGAAAGAGATGGAGAAACACTGCATCCCAGTGGAGAGACAGATTATGTCCGTTTTAAAATGTAAGATGTAGCCTATTGATCAAATGTAAAATATACAGATTTAGTTTTAGTGTAATGTAAAAGCTTTTTGTTTGTTTCGAAATAAAATACACTACTATTCAACTGTTTTTGGGGTCAGTATGTTTTAAAATAAAAATTTCAGCAACAATGAAATGTATACTGTAAATTCTGTTCTTTTGAATCAAATGATTAAAAAAATTATACAAATCCACAATTATACAAATATTTAAGCTTACAACCGTTTTCAATAACGATAATAATAAGCAATGTTTTCTGAAGGATCATGATTGTCATGACAGAAGAAATTGCATTTGAAATATATAATAAAATAGAAATGTTATAGTAAATAAAAAAGACATAATAAAAAAGACTTAACAACCCAAACTTTTCAATACAAGTATTGTTTTTCCAGTTTTGTACTTCACATAATAAAAATCAGTGGGAACACACTTTCACAACACATATTAGGGATACCTTTCCCTATTTCACAGCCATCTCAAACAGATAAACTGCCTTTCAATTGTGCACGTGAGTAAATGTATTTGAATGTACAGTATCTGTCTAAAGTTTGAATACCTTCTCCTTTGTATATAATAGTGAAGTCATATTATTTTTTTAAAGAGATTCAAATAAAGACACAATAAGAATATTCATCTACCCCACAAGCAATTTTGTGTATAAAAGACGTCTAATTGCCATCCAACACATCTGTCAAAATTTGGGCTGTCAGTGAACATTTAATAGACGTCTAAACCATAGCCCAATAGACTAGTCATCAACTAGGAAATGCAATGAGTGATGAAATGAAACCAAACACCTTGTAATACCTGTTTACATGACAGTATATCATACAGCTCACCAGTTATTTTGGCAAAAATGACCTGCATCCAAATTCAAAGTTATTTTAGCTAAGTTGTTTACTCATAGCCGGACTATGTCAGGTCTATAGTTAACCAGTCCTAGACAGTGAAATGATGACTTTTGCTTGCTGGGACAACACTACAGGCCAGATCAAAAGATTATGCAAAACATACATTTAGTAAGACTTATCCAATCCAGTCCAAATGCTTGTAGGTGTATGACCTGTAAGCTATCATAATTGCACCCTTGAGCAAAACAATCAAATTTTATCCCTGCAATAAGTGTCCTGTAAATAAGCATCTGCTTAACCCCTGCCTACAGAATGTACTGTCCTCAAACAAAATAATGCATGACCACCTTTATAATTCAAAACAAAGATTGTGTTTTTTTTTTCTTGCCATCACTATAATAGAAAATATGTATTATTTTAGTGTGTTGGTGTGTTTAGCATTAGAAAGAAATCACGCACAAGCTTTTTTTGCCCCAAATATATTTATTTTTTGTTTTTTAATAATAAATTTCCCTTAGGTTTCAGCAATAAGGATTTCAAATGCTCTTCTTTCTGTTTCTCGGCTACCTTCCTCTCACACCATTTCTTCATCCCTTCATCCACCTCTGCATTGAGATACACTGCTCTTCTCTAAATAGAGACACAAATGTAAACATCAAAGTTTGTTTCTGAAGTTAAATATCAATAGGAAAAAAAAAGTTCTTACAGCAAAATCCTCTCTTTGCTTTTGTCTGCGGATCTGTCCTTTCAGTGGAGGTGCAGGCCTTCCATCTGAAAAATCACACAACATATGATATAAATCCTTGTCAGAGCTCATATTTACATTCATAGATTTACTGTTTGACAAACACCTTACAACTGATGCATAAAATAGAATTGACAAGCACAATCCATCTGTGTTTGGCTTTTGACTGTCAAGAAAACAAGATAAAGTTCACCTGCAAACGACCAGTCAGGTAGATCTGTTATTGGTCCGTACTCTGAACCGGTACGTGCTAAACCATTTCTGCAGACAAAAAGGAAGCAATGGAAAATGTATTTGAATAAATCAAAACACTGGTATCAAGCTTAGCCATATTAGAATGTAATATGCAAACATTGTGATTTTATCTCTTTTTTCCCAGCAGGTATTTCATATAATCTTATGAAATCATTATTTGTCTAACCTAATTGCCTTTTTAAAAATACAATTTGTTAAAGTAAAACTGCATAGGAAACTCACTCCAGTCTCCACTTCTTCCCTGCATGGCTCACACACGTCGAGGAAAATGAGCGTATTGTTGACTGCATCGACACTGCAAATGGTGTGAAAATAAAAACGACCAATTAATATGAATTTACCGTTTTAAAATTATTACTGCTATTACACAGTGTACTTCCATTGACACTGCTGTTTTAAAAGAATAACGTTTAGACATAATTACTGTAGGCTACCCAAAACATGATGCAAAAATTTGGCACAAAGCACGACATGTTAAAAAAAATGCTATAACTTGACTAACAGACTATCTCACCTGCGGTACAAATCGTCCTCAAGGATACCGCCATTTTGGAATTATAACAACTACGGTGAGCAAGAGGGACAAAACAAATACTGTGCAAGGGTGTAGGCGGCGTGACTTATTGCTACCAGTAGAGGATGCTGTGGTCTCACTGAATACAACACAGATTTGCCTGATTCACCTGTTGAATAAATTGTAGTATATGTTCAGCCTTTCTAATCTCAACTCGATCTCAAAACAAAAGATAAGCTAATATAAAATGTGTTACAACGTGAAATCTTGTGGCTACCAGCCAGGAGTTTATAATGTCTTTTTATACAAATGTTCTCCTTGAGGTGTTTGAATATATTTTGAATAGTCTGAATAGAATTGCTTATTCGATTCATTCACAAATTGATTTGAATAACTGACAGGTAAGTTTTCATTCATTATACCGTCTTAAGGTGACAAAACCTCTTGTAAAAACACGACACAGAAGCGCCTCTGGAGAACAGCCTTTACACCTTCCGCTTAAATATTAAATTGTCTTTCAGCACCGCCGATCCCCTTCATTCCTCTGGCTCAAGCAGTGCTGAGTAAGCGCTGAAACATTCCCGCGCGCGCTCCTAGACAAGTCCACACTCGCCACAGTGCGCGCGAGCTCGTGCGCGCTCCCACGAAACCGCAGGAGAAGCTGCAGACAAGACCAGAATGGGAGGAGGGAGCTCCGGGGTAGGGAAAAAACGAGGTTTTAAACAAAAGAACAGCACTGGGTCTTTTTAGGGTCTCTGTGGGGTTGAATACAGTAACCATACGACTGCAGGTCAGTTGTCACCGGAATTTATGCCTCTCGGTAACTATGGAACAGTGAGAGGCATTTTCCGCGAGGGAAGAAAAGAAAAGCAGTTACATTGTTGCGCTCGCGAAAAGCACACACGCAGCCGACTCACGCTATCCCAGGGAACTTTGAGGTATCCTTCCGCACATTCCACAGACGAAAGGCACGGCACGACCAATTAGGCCTTAGGGTTGGAAAAATGACACAGAAAATAAGGTCTTCGAGCCATTTACATGGTTTTAGGTTTCTGACGCTGTTTTAAATCTAATATACGTCACTTTACTCGATTTTTCGTCACGCGTAGTTACATATTGTGTAATAAAAACATCTTACGGTGAAAAATAAACAATTTGATTCATGGTTGCATTTTAACTTTTTTTAGTTTGTCTCATTTTGCTTAGCCTACAGATTCACTTGTTAATCTAAACTAATTAAACCACGCGTTCGGCCCCCTTAGACTAGCATAGCCTAATGTAGGCTATGTGTCTTTTTCATTTAAGAGATTTAAAAAAAAAAAAAGTGTGCGATAATGTCAAGGTTGTTTGTGTAAGTAAAACAGTAGGCTGAACCAATGGGCACAGTCTGTTTAAAGAAGTTGGTCTGTGTGACGAAATAGTGGGATGCTATTCATGCGCGCTGCCCGGGGGAAAGGTGTTCCGGTAAGGGAAAAAAGCCACAGAGGAAGAAGAAAGGGGGAGGAAGGAAAATTTTTTGGAAAGAAAGAAACTCTACGTTGAACATTTTAGCACAGTTTTCCGGCGTAGGCTGCGCAGTGCGTGTTTATCTATGCGAATATGTTTGGGTGAGCGATACGCGATCCTCTCTTCGACTCGCTGCAGCTTTTTTTCTATTGTTACGCGCTTTTGAAGACTTCCACTTTTAGGGAATAATGGTCATTTTCTTTCAAACTGGACTGGACAAATTCTGCGGGACAACAAGAGGCTTTGGTGTGCCTTGTACTTTTTGGGCTGAGGAATAAACGCTTTTGAGTTCGCGGATACGGACAACTCATTTATCCGCACAGAGAAACGTTTTCAACTTGCCTTTTTGAAAGCCGCTAGTTGAGGCAGGAAGGGGCCGTGGTGTATCCCATAACCTGTGTTTAACGCGCTGGAAATTTATTCAGCATTTAAACTCTATATTGTTCTTTTTTTTTTTTTTTTTTAAACAACCGGCAGTGCAGTTTAGGATAAATCCACAGAGACAAAATCCAAGTGGTAGCTAATTAACGTTACAAGACTTGCGAGTGGTTCCGACAACAGTATTGCGGATGTGACTGTGAGACTCGTCGTTTGAATGGATCAGTTCTGCGCGAGTCTGGGACGAGAATTAAAGACTCTTTGAAGCTTGACGGTAGTTCCCACACGTTCATTTGATCACTGCCGAAGACAAGGCCACAAGTAGCTGCAAAAAAGGATCGCAAACAAATGGATCAACATGCTTCTGTTCACACGCATGTCCAGCAAATTCATCACAAACAAACAGTTTGGAAACAAACTGCTTGTTTTCAAGTCTAACTAGTACGACATGTAGCCTGCAGAAAATGTCATAGTGTTTTTTATTTATCTTCAAAGTTAAATATTTATTTTTGTAGCTCATCAGAAAGTATTAGTTTTTAACATTCCTTTTTTATGTGGATTTGTTTTTTTGTGTTATTGTTTTGTTATTGACTGTTTTGTTATTGTTGTCACATATCTTTTGGTCTGTTATCTCATCTGCTGTTGAATCACTTGAATCGTGCTTGTGTCCACACTGTATTTCACTGTATTTATGTAGAACGCTATTTAAACTGTAGCCGTTTTCAGGTGGCATTTAAGAGAAGTTCAATTCGTACTTTATATTTTATATTGTAGTTGAGCTTATAGTAAAACACAATGGATCGACTTGGCAGCAAACTGAAGCAAAAGCTCAAACTGAGTGACTCTGGAAGTGTCAAATTCAGCAAAAAGAAAAATGACTTGGCCAACGCAAATAACAACAGTAATAGCAACAATGCCAATAATGGAACCGCGACGCAGATCAATGCACCCGTGACCACGTCTCAGTTCCCTCTCTCCTCTGTAGAGGTGTGTGGACAGTCAGCTGGAAGACCTGGTAAAGTGGGCACTTCTCAGAGAATCACACCCTCAAATACCACCTCGGCCTCGCTACCTGAGGACTGTGGGCCTGGGACCGAACATCACCCGTCTACTCTCGCCCCTCTTCGGCGCCGGTCGCCCCAGCAGCGAGCATCGTGCTACTTGCCCGAAACGGCGGAGGGCCGCAGTATGTGTGACCAGTTGAGACGAGGCGAAGGTGACCCGCTGGGGGCGTACAGCCAGAATTCTCGTGTGGCCTTGAAGCAGCGCCGTTATTCTCTGGAGCTCCAGCAGCTTGTTCGCCGCCAACAGCTTCTCGCCCAGCCGCCTCCGCTGTCGTCTGTACCCCCTCCGTACCCGTTCCCCCGTTCGTCTGCCGTGGAGCCCAGCTTCCTCCACGACTTAGAGCGTCATAAGCGATTGTCCCTGCAGGAAGCTCTGTTCTACAAGCGTTTGAGTTCGGGTGGCGAACCCTGGGACAGCGGACGCCCTGCTTCCCTCTCTCATCCGCCGCAGAGGACCCATGACAGTGGCGTAGGGGGTTTCTTCTTCCCCCCTGCACCAGCCTTGAGCCCCTGCTCGTCTTTCAGCTTGCAGGAGTCCGTGTTGGCGAGCCCTCGGTCCAGTTTTGCGAGCAGTACCGCAAGTGGAGGAGGCGGCGGGAGTCCCATGGGAAGTCGGTGCAGCAGTAACCGGACGAGCGGCATCAGTTTGGGCTACGACACCCGCCATACACCTGGGCCCGGCCAGCAGCTACAGCTCTCCTCGACCCAACTAGGGGGCGCCACCTCGGGTCAGGTGTACTCTGTACTGGCCTCAGGGAAAACTGGAGTGCCCCCTGTGGAGATTTGGAGGGAAACCGTGTCGGGAGGAAGTGCGCACGACAGTCGCCACTCGTATCCGCCTGCACTGAGCACACACACTGCAACCTTCCACCGGGCTGAACCAGAATGGGGTCCCATTGACCAGCGGGGATCAAGAGGTGACGATGTGGGCGAGAGGGCACGGCACTCCGACTTGCCAGGAACCCGCTACCAGCAGGAGCTCACCCGTCTCTTGTTGAGAGATGCTGCCCTGGAGGGAGAAGCGTTACTCGGGGGTCTGACGTTAAAAGAACAACCTGTGTCGACCACCATTCTAGCCAGCTCCGCATCTACCCCAGCCACGGCCGGAGTTCCAGGGAAATCCCTGGAAGAACAGTCAGCTGAAAGGGAATCGTCGATATCTGCGGACAGACTGG
>NW_024121632.1:57807-150919 GCF_016745375.1 Pimephales promelas
CTGTGATGCAAAGCTGAATTTTACTTCAGTCCTCAGTGTCACATGATCCTTCAGAAATGATCCGAATATGCTATTTGGTGTTCAAGAAATATTTCTTATTATTTTCAATGTTAAAAACATTATTATTATTTTTGTGGAAACATGTATTATTTAGGATTCTTTGATGAATAGAAAGTTCAAAAGAAAAGCATTTATTTTAAATATAATTTTTTCATAATTGAATCTTTGAGGTCGTAAAAAAATAAAATAAATAATAATAATGAGCTTTAAAAATAATAAAGAGCAATCTTACTGTGACATAGCAGTGAGATTTGATCTTATCGATCCAGAAACCCTCCTCCACCAATGTACCAGTCCGATTTAACAACTCCTTCAGCTGCCCTAAGGTGAAGGGTCGCACCTAGAGAGAAACAGTTGAGAGCAGGAGTCAAAAGATCAGCAAAACTATTAGTGTCTCCATCATAACACAAGAAATCGGACCCTGAAGTATAATGTTCCTCATAAGAGTTAAAGCTTTTAGCAGTTCAGTGGCACTATTAACACTCTTAAAATATTTGTATTTGAGACATCCCTACATTACAGTGAGACACTAAGCAATGAAATGAACGTCATCTGGTGCTTACCAGGTTGCATACGTGTATGATTTTGGAGGTTTTTCCACGAGGAGGAGACAGTTGGCGACCTGTCCTAATGGGGTCGTCAATAGTTATGGATACTCCTGATTTCTGCTGACTGATGGAGCGCCGCACCAACGAATCATTGGGAGTAACTGAGAGAGCAAAATAAAAACAGTTATAATCTTACTTGTAAAAAAAACAAGGATATGTGGGAATAACAGTAGCAAATTAAGGAATTACCTTTCTTGGAATCACCTTCCTGTGTTTCTATGCAAGCATCAGGGGAGCTCTCCTGTTTCTTATGCATTTCCTTCTCTCCTCCTGTCCATTTCGGTTCTTCTTCATCATCCTCCTCCTCTTCCATTTCTTTCTGCCCATTCTCATGTCCATCAGACGGAACAATCTGTTTAAAGGGACAAGAAAAATGCTCGACAAAATGCTTTCCTATAAAAAGATTTACTCCTAAAGTCACTTAATGCTTTAAAATGACTAAAGTTAATTCTGCAGTATTGTGCCGCAGCCTTCAGCACTGGTGTTCCTCCTATACTACTCCTAAGTCAAACCTTAAAATTTGTTTTGTCAGCCAGTCATAAGCCTGTGCTCACCTGTGTCACTGTGCGTCTGATCTTGAGACCCTGATCCTCTTCTGGTTCCTCTCGCTCACGAGGCCCAGATGAGTCCTCGTCCACAGAGAGACGGCTCTCGTCTGGGTGCAGTTCGACCACCGCCTCCTGTATGGGCTTGATGTCTGGAATCAGTGTCTGTAAAGATGAACATTTTTAAGTCACATAAAAGACATATACTTTTAAGCAGTACTATTAAAGCACAGAACTGATAATCTTATTCAGTTAAATTCTGTCCAAACTATACATGGTCTATACATTTAAGCTTTTCATCAAATAAAACTCTGACCCTATAACGTTGAATTTATTCAAGCAGCTGTCAAGAACAGGTAGCTATTCATTGCACACCTGCTAATGTCATGTGGGGTGGTCTTGGGTGATTTACCTTCAGCGATTCAGTGGTGATGCTGATTGACGGCTTTTTGGCGGTGACTGCTGTACTAGACCCCCACCTTCTCTTCCTGCTGGCTCCGCCCACAGGCTCTGACTCAGATGATGCAATCTCGGTTTTACCTAGTGCAAAGAAAAACTAAATCACAAATCTGCACAGCCAGATCCATCTGTAAATGACTGGTAAAGGAGCATAGTGAAACAATTCCTAATTGACTCTGTAATCCCTCTTTTCACTTGAATAGTAGTGCAATTTACTTTAGTTTCCTTAAGTATGAAAGAACAGGTAATGTAATACATATAAGTTAAATTAAGATTTAACAGATGCAATTACAATTCAAGTTATTTGAACAAACATTTTCGATAAAAAGAGAAAAGTTGTTAACGTTGCAGCTCAACAATTGGAGCGGTTTATTTCAACAATGCACAGCACATGCAATGCACTGCTTTCAAAGTGGACAGCTACATCACGTCTCACATTGATTTTTGGTGCAACGTAATTTAATTTGCATCACTCTAGTTGTTGTAAAAACTGCACTTGGTGCGGACAGCATCCCACACGTTACTAATTAAGGTTCAAGATCAGCTGGTTTAAATAGGCAGTGCAGGGACAATTATTACTTTTCTTAGAAGAGAAATGCACAGAATGGGCTGCAGCAACCTGTCAGTAGACATGGGGTAAGAGAAACAAACTTTTCAAAAGACACTTACTGCTCAGGGAGATCTTTCGGGCAGCAAACGATTTTGCAGTGGAGCTCTGAAATGAAATAGAGGAGGAGAAACAAGATCCCAGTGGATGTGTGGAGGAAGAGACAGACACAACAGACAAAAGAGACATTGGGAAAAGGAGGGGAATAAGAAAAAGGAGAGGGGGGAAGAACAGATGCACAGCTATCAGTTACACCAATAATGTACAGTTGCTTTGAGAATCCCACCATTTATTATAAACTGTTTCTGGATTTAAAAGTCCCCTACATGGCTTTAGTTTTTACTTTAACATAACTTTAGCTAACAAATGTTTGATTAAATTTCCCTACTTTCCCATATGTGCTGTAAAGTACAGGATTACCAACACCCTCTAACCTCATTATTAACAAAGCAAAAAACCTTCTTTCCACTAAGTTATTTAAAAACAAATACATCTTGGGAAAAAGGGTTTTCCTGGTACCATTGACACCTGATTCCTCTCTGGCTTGGCTATGGCCCAACCGCACAGCAGTGTGCACTGTATCTAGGCAACAAAGGTCCAATCAGAGGAGGCTGAGAAGTGAGGGCGAGATACGATCACAATTGAGTGTGCTGATTGGCCGGCTGACAGGAACTGCACTTTGTTTCAATGATTTTCAATGTTTTTTTTTTTTCTCGTGGTGGGATTTGTGATCCCAATGGTCTTTGAAAGTCTTTTAAGTTGTCGAGTGTTCAGGAAACAACGGAAGCATGGCAAAAAACTCCCGGTGTCCTCACTGGCCATCCTCATTACAAACCAACGAGAATCACATGATGTTTGATAAGCCAAAATACTGGTAGCAATCTGTCACAGCATTTTATCATCTGCATAAACTGAAAGTCCTTTGTACACATGGTGTGCCACAAAAACACATTGGTAGAGATGGTTTCCTTTTTCAACGTTTTGCAAAGGGCAATGCTCATGCTGTCCACAAGTTTATCGGAGAATTTTCAGGGAAGGTTATTTTGTCAGACTGAAGCATAAAGTTCTTTGAAATATCCCAGCAAGTCCATTTGTATTAGTGCTGCATGGCTGTTGACAAACTGAATAAATGACAGGAAAAATAGTTGGTAGCAAATCCAGTGATTAGTCCATAAGCATCGCTTCATTATCTCAGACTGCTCAAAGCATTGAGCTCAGTCCACAGGCATGTGAGAAGCAGCAGGTGTTTGTGTAGAGTCTGTGCAGATAATCAGTTCTTTCAAGTACGTAAGTGTGAGTGAAAATAGCAGGAGGCGTCAAGACTGTTCCCATCATGATGACAGAAGTCCATCTGATGTTTGTGTTCGGTTAGCATTCACACTTTGAAAAAAGTCTTTGTTGGTGAGCAGCATTCTTTGTTTTCCACAAACACGACTGACACCTCCAGCTCACCAGCTATTTTGGCTTCTCATAAGCAGTTCCATCAGGAGGCCACATCAGTTTTGTATGACGAGGTAGTGGCCAATGATCCGGCAGGTTCCGTCAGGCTAAGTGTGCAGTGGCGACTCTGGGGGCCTAGCTCAGGTACAGCCGAGACGCTTGGGCATAGCGGGGCAGGTGATGGAGGTGGTAGAGGAGAAGAGGTGGTGGCAGTATGCAGGTACCAGTATGAGCAATGGAAGAGGGGAGGGCACCTTCACAACAAAGCAATCAATGGGATTTTAAACCACAAAACAGTCATACTACTAGATCCAGAGATAAAAAGAGAAAGGGAACAAGAGCAAAAGACAGAGTGGCAGAGAGATAGAAATAGCAGGAAAAAAAGGGAGAGAAGACAGAAAGAGCCTACATCTCTAACTACATGTTGCCAGGGTCTATCATCTGCTCCCTACAACTGAAAGACACTTATGGCACATAAAGTGGGATTGTTTTATAAAAAGTGATAAATTTAGAGATGTAACTTTTCAAGAGGATTATCAGATGGAGATTGCAAAAAAGCATCTCTAAACTTCTATAAAATACCACTTTTAAAAATATTGACAGTAAAATAAGTAAAAATTGCTGACCTCAATCTACTATCTGGTTAATGAACATCTAGTTGACCACTCCAACCCATCTAACACTCTTTTAAGCTACAAAAAGATTTATATTAAATAGAAAAATGTAAAATGCCCATCTAAAATTAGCACTGATTCATTCCCTCTCACACACGCAATGACCTACTCTGTTTCTAATTTCACACATTATTAGCCATCCACATCCCCCAGACATTGCCACAGCTGCTGCTACCGAGTTAAATGAAACAATGGTAACAGTAATCTAATATCCTGAACCTGATATAAATATAACTGAATCTGAAGAAAGATGACAATTTGAGATCACTTTGGCTTCAAAAGTTTCAGATAGAAATGTCTCACAAACTTCAGTTATCCCCTTGTCATATTTCAGAGTTATAGTTTCCACTGGGTCTTCGTTCTGTGGACCTTCTTACCTCCTCGGGGTGGGAGTCACTTGATTCTGCCCCCTGTTGGTCAGATTGTTGCAGAGCACTCTCTGAATGCGAGCGGCCCTCCAGCTCCATAGCAACTTGGCCTGCAGGCTCAGAGAGAGCTTCCTGCTTTACCTCCCTAGAGAAAAAGAGTCAGTGAACAAGAGAAAGAGAGACAGAAAGAGAGTAAGGGGTAAGGGGGCTGAGGCTGCTTGATCTGGGTCACTCCACCTATAAATAACTGCCTGGCTAAATGACTCTCACATCCAGCATTACACACATACATAACAACAAGATATCTTTCAACCACAGTCAGAAAACTTGCAAACATTTGGAGGGAAAAACAAATACAACACTACCTATTGTCATTAACCAAGGCCCGATTACACAAATAATACACGCATTCAATTTGTGTGAATTATGAGTTATCTGTAGTACTGAATTGTACAGCTAGAGAGGAAATACAACTGCAAACAGATGAATTAAAAGGAAGATAAATTTAAGTATACTTGATGTAACATGCGTGCAGCAGTGAGTCTGATAAAAAAAAAATCTGATTTAAGAAACCACTAGTTTGTTATACAATGCATTGCATACAAATCTCAGTACATAAATGTATTAAGTAAACACTATTTTTAAGTAAATGATGCATTAAAATTGCCATGCTTTACATAGCCCACTCACCTTGTTAAGTTCAAATAAAAATCAAGCGAATGGTTGCTTGGTAACAAATATTCGCTTTGATGCCTTTGAACTTTCCACCACATAAGTGTGCACACTCTCATGAAAACTTCCCAGGGCTTCAAAGTCATAACTGAGGCCCATCACAGTTTTCACAAAAATATTAAGCAGCAGCACAACTGTTTTTAACATTGATAATAAGAAATGTTTCCAGAGCAGCAAATCAGCATATTAGAATGCCTTCTGAAGAATAATGCAACACTTAAAACTGGAGTAATGATGCTGAAAATCACAGGAATAAATTACATTTTAAAATAATAAATAAGAAAATTGTTTTTTAAAATTGTAATATTCCACAGTATTATTACTGTTCTACAGCACTTTTAATATAATAAATGCAGCCTTCGTGTACATAAAAGACTTTTCTCCATAATATTTAGATCATACTTTTGAGTAGTGTACTTCTGATAACATTCATGAGCCAGAACCACCATTAGCTTTCACAACAATAAAACCGTTCAAACACATACGACAGTGTTCAGATTTGACTGTATCGTATGCAACACTTTTGATATAACAAATTTATACCGCGGCAAACAAAGCACTGGCAGGGGAACAGATTAAGCGTCTCCTGACATTCCAATTCCTACAGGGGATTCAATCTCATTCATTGTTCTATAGATAACCAATCCCTCTCCCACACACATAAACATACACCTGTGCAGCACACCTTGGCACCGTGGTCTCCAGAGACAACACAGACCTGATGCCATTTGCTCTGAGGAGGGAAAAACTGCCTCTGGGTTCTCTGAGCACAACCCTTTCCCTTTGTATTAAAGCAGTCAACACATGCTGAGGGGAAGGGGGACGGGTAGCTAGAGCCCCTGTGGACAAAACAGCCAAGCGCTTAGAATACTTAGCATTTACACATGAATGCAAAGCTGGCAATAACCAAGAGGAAAACCTGAAAGACTAGCTCAAACGGAACTACAGTGGACCCAGAGTTCATTTTCCTTGCAGTAAGACACTTAATAAAAGTTAACGAATAATAATCTCTTCAGACTAACTAAAAATAATATTCATATACAGAAGTGGTCACTAGGATGCATCCCCTTTCCTCCTGAGGACTTTCAATGACTAGCATTTGAGCACCATGCTTAGGATTTGCTTTCCTTCAAGCAAAGTAGTATTGAACCCCAATACAGAGATCTGTGTTAATATTTGGATCACTTAACTTTAGGCATAATAATTTTAACTATGGATCACTCTTAGTGTTTCCTTACCACAATATCAAGCGCCAAGCAACACTTACACTACACCTAATTGCTTACATAAATAGCTACGCTGTTAAATGGATTTGAGTGAAATGCAAGCCGAGTTAACATTGTTTTATTCATAACATGAGATGTTGAAATCCTTTTCAGACATGCCATCGTGGACACGGGTATCTCCATTACTAATTAAACACTACATGCATCTCTAGTCATTAAAAATGCCAGAGAATTGCCCACATCCTTTAAAAAAACCCAAGTGCCTGAACAAGAACCCCTTCCCCCAACATAATGACGAAAACGTCTGCGTTTAAAAACCCAAATGAGATGCCATAAGCATTTTTGGACATCATATGCGGCATCTAATTCATTTGGATCATGACGACGCCAAAAATGCTATACTGGTAGGCAGATCACTGGGTATTAAAACACAGCCATGTCCGCATTTCGAGACAGCACTAAAGATAAAATGACGTTTCGTTGCACATTTAACTAACGTTAAAGATAGTACAGGGACCACCGTATAAACGCAATCGCTCGATCGATTATGACCACAATATAAATATCTATCACCTTAACGATGTGCTAACCTAGCGCCGTAGGGTATTTCTAGAAACCACCTCTCCCACTCTCTCTCCCGTCTCAACCCTTACCCGTTTTTGTTGCCGTCCGACAGCATATTGTCAGGCTGTAACCTGGACCGCGACGACCGATTCTATACCGGTTCTGCCGGTCACGGATGCGTAGGAAGAAATGTGAGAAGCGGACGCGCAGCAAAGCTGTGTTTTTTTTCTCTTGTGCAATGCGTCGGTATAGTCACGGCGGCGCTCACAGAGCAGCCATATTGAGCAGTGCTGGGGGAAGTGTGAGGAGTACAAGCAGGACCCCTCCTCCAAGGCCACGCCGGTTGATAGGCTGTCACATAGAACGCCTGATTAAAAATACAACCGCCCGTACATTTCACCTCAAAACAGTCAACACAAATTATTTGGATAGGAGTGTATAGTACGTTTCTAGCCAATGACCAGAACTAACAGAAAGATTACGTTTGTGAACATTTAAAGGGATAGTTGACGAAAAAAGGCATCTGGTTTATGTGGTTAAAAACCAAAACCTGTATGACTTTCTTCCTGCAGAGCTCAAAAGATGAAGAAAACTGCTGGTAACCAACCCGAAAATACACAGACATTTATCATTTAATGTTGCACAGAAGAACGAAAATCATACAGATTTTGAACCACATGAGATTAAGGCAAAATTACAGAATTTAGATTTTTTTTGAGAACTATCCCTTTAAGATTTATTTATTTATTTCATACATTTTACTTTAGTTGTTATCAGATTCTTCATCCGACTAGATTAAGAGAATCTAGCTAAACACAAATGTTAGCATTTTCCATTTTATATTGACCATTTATCCAAGAGAATCTTTAAAAAAAAAAAAGTTGATGCTTGCTTGGCTGGAAAAGGTTGCAAAGCTATGGTTTTGGGTCCAGCATATTTAGATAAAATAGGAAGATATTTAAGTAAGTCATGCAAGGAAGTCCAACAACATCAGAGTTAAGCAGTGTTGTATAGAAGAACTGGCTAAATTTCCTCCAGACATAATGTGCAGGACTGATCCACACTGGAAACGTGTGGTTGCCATTCTGCTGCTAAAAAAAGAGATTACACTAGATACTGAAAGTAAAGGATCATCACATACTTTTGCACTCTCAGATCATTTAGCTTAACACATAATACATTGTTAATTTGCACTTATTTGTTTTCATCAGGCTCTCTCTATTTAGTTCTAACGCTTTTTGATGAAGTACAGAAATTTATAACTTTCTTGTGTCACTGTAGAACTCCGGGAAAACATTTATAGTATATATACACACAATGAGAAGTTTATTAGGATGTTTTTGGCTTCATTTCTAATTATTAGTCAGAATTAATTATTGTAGTCCTTCTTGCAAAACTACATACAACCATTATTAAGTATTGTCTTCATAAAATCTCACAGCTCTCCTCACTGCATTATTAAAATTATCCAACACATAACTTAATATAGCATTAAAGGGTTAGTTCACACAAAAATGTAAGTTCTGTCATCATTTACTCATCCTCATGTGAATCCAAACCAGTCAGACTTTTGTTCATGTTTGAAACACAAATGAAGATATTTTAATTGTTGCATAGACTGTCAATGGAGGCACAGAAATCTCTCAGATTTCATTTAAAATTTCTTTAATTGTTTCGAAGATAAACAAAATCTTAAGGAGTTTGAAACGACATGAGGGTGAGTAAATGATCCATCCTCCCATCTGCTGGATGTCCTGGTGGGAAAGCACTGAATGAGAGCAAATGAGCAATCTCACTAAACTATGCATGACAACAGACGGAAGAGTTTGAGCTCATGCATTTCTGAGCTCACACATGGTGGGTGGTCCTGCATTAGGACAAATTTCTCTGATTCCAAAGAGCTCAAAGGGAAGACAATGGTTATGAGATAATTCAATGAGATGTGAAAGACAATAAGGAATGCTTGTAACTTGAATGACAAGGATTTCCCACTGTTTGACCAGTCAATTTCAGTAAAATTCAGTTATTTGAGCTTGATGGATTAATAAAATAAATACAGAGAATAAATGTTGTGCATACCTCAAAAAACAGAGTAATTTTAACATTACATTCTGTAAGTACTTCAAAAAAGAGATACAGCAAGATCAGAAAGATAAAAAAATATATATATTGTGTCTGTGAATGCATCTTAATGGTTTCATTTTATTGTGTATATTGTTTAAAGCTCATTAATGAATTTAAAAATAAAATATACATTTTAGCATTGTGTTTTTGTACCTTTACAAGGCAATGTAGTGCATCAATGAAATACTTTGCTGACCTGAAAGACTGAGCCTTCTTTTTTTCTTCAACATCTCTTCTTTTCTCTTTCTCATCCTAGAGGACAATATTGTCAAAGATCATATTTATAGTGAATTCATTCCATTATGTACTTTATTGATTATTAAATATCCTTTGTGTTTGTCTTCAGATCACACTATGAGTGTGAGAAGTTGTGCTGAACTCATGTACACCCAGAGAGACACAAGTCAAACTGGTGCATCAGTATTAGCATGGCAGGTTCTTCATCAAAACACACCAAAGGCAGAATTAACCAACAAAATGAAAAACCATTAATGGTCTGATATGTAAATAGGATAATTACTCACCTTCTTTTGGCTTGGTGGGATAGACTTTTCCTGTGAAGGAGAGCTTGAAGAACGAGAGGAGGATGATTCTGAATCTGTATCAGATGATGATGACTGACTTGACGTTGATGCGCGTCGTTCAGGAGATTTTTCTCTCAGTGAACTTTCTCTCGTTTTATCTATTTCTCCTTCTTCAGTAGCGTGTGCCGATTTTAGGGCCTTTTTACTTGCTTCTGCTGGTTTAAGTGCCTCTTTCTCCAGAACCTTCATTTGTTTGACCCCCTTATGTTTTGATTCAGCCATTTCTGTAGAGGCCTCTATCTCCATATCAATATCTTCAGAGCGCTTTGGCGCTGTGGTAAGGACTGACACCTGAGGTTTGGAGGGTGACTTAAATGACTCAGGTGGTGGGACCTCTGAGAAAATTGGTTTTCTCTTAGGTGGGAAAGTTGTGGGTGATGTCAAACGGAATGGTGCAGAGGTCTCGTCTACTTTCTTATTTTCTTTCTCCCCGTCTTTCTCTTTCTGCAACTCAGAATTTTGCGCATCATGTTGAGCCGGGGTCATTGTGGGTACTGGTATGGACACCTCTGACCCGAGAAGCTGCTGAGCGGAGTCTTGTGCTGCTGGTTTGCCACCCTCCTGCACTTCAACTTCCATTTCTCCTTCTCTCTCTCCCTCCATCCCTACCTTCTGTGCACCAAACACGCCCTCAGACTCCATTTTTTGCACCAGCAGGCTAAGGGGACCAGGTCTCCGTGTGGATGGGGGTTCTGGGCTGCTGGATCTAGAACTGGAGCTGGACTCCTGTCTTTTGAGGGATGGAGGAGAGACCATTCCTGCCCCTGGAGCAGCATCTTCTGCTATGCCGGCTGGTTCATCTTGATCATGTGGGCTCTGTTTGGGAGTGTCTGGTAGTGGGAAAGACAGCTCTGGAGGTGGTGATGGGGGAGGAGTGGGTTGACGGAGCTGCAGAGGCGGCTGGTGGACTGGTTGTGGCTGGGGAGGGATGTGTTGAGGTGGCTGAAGCTTTCGACGAGATCTTTGGGGGGCTGCAGCTGCAGCTGGAGGGTGTACTGGAGGAGCCCGGAAGTCCTTTTTCACACGTGAGGAAGGGCCCCATTCATCATTATCACCACTGTCGTCGTCATCATCATCATCCTCCTCGTCATCATCATTGCTATCAACTTGAGAACAAGCTGCAGAACGGCTGAGCTGCAACACTGAATGGGCAGGACCTGCTTCAACCGGCGCTGTTCCCTCTCTCTCTTGGGAACGGGGCATCATGATTGGCAGGCCTTGACGCTCTGGTTGTCCAACCACGCGCACAGACAAGGAGGCAACTGCTCGTGGAGGGGAGGGTGTTGCGCCCTCATCGTGGCCTTGGAGGAACGAAGGATGCCACATCCTCCCAGCTTTAGTGTCAGGCAATTCTTGAGACACAGGAACAGGCCCTGTATCCAACCTGTGTGATCCCATTACCCCAGGGTCCTGTGGCAACCCTCCACCACCCGCCTGGTTGACAGACAGATGAATGCTTCCGATGTGATGCTGGAAAACATTGTAAATTAAATATTAAACACATACATAGGCACAATTTGTAATTAGTTATGCATTAGTAATAGTACAATATAATAAGCCAAAAGAATACGATTGCTTGACAGTAAATAAAAGCTGTCTACTATTTCCTCAGAGCACACTGCAAGTGTGAGAAATTCAGTTGAACTCACTTACACCCAGAGAGACAAGAGTCAAACTGGTGCATCAGTATTAGCATGGCAGGCTCATCATTGGAAGCACAACATGAGTATGTAAGACCCACTACCGCTTTCACCTGATTGCATGTATGGGCTATTCATTCTGATCACTCTCATAAATCAAATGTTGAAATAACAGGCTACTTCTCTCTATTGAAATTACTTAAAAATATTTAAAAATTAAAAATATTACTAAAATATTGTAAAATATGCAAATGTACAGTACTGTTCAAAAGTTTAGGGTGGTTAAGATTTTATCTTAAGATGTTTTTCTCTTTTATGCTTAACAAAGCTGTGTTTATTTGATCAACAATATCAAATAAAAAAAGTAATACTGTGAAATACTAGAACAAAATTATTTATTCCTGTGATGGTCAAGGTTTATTACTACATTGTCACATGATCCTTCACAAATCATTCTAATATTCTGACTTGGTGCTCAGGAAACATTTGAAAACTAGGCTATATATTTGTGTGGAAAACATGATACATATTTTTCTGCATTTTCTGATGAATAGGAATTTTAAAGAACCAGAATTTATTTACGATAGACATCATTTGTAACATTATGTCTATGTCTTTTTTGAACAATTTAATGCATACTTGCTGAATAAATCTATAAAATGTCTTACACGCACACAAAAAAAAAATCGTACTGACCCCAAACAATCAAATGTTTGTGTATATAGTGAATAAAGTGATCATAAAAGATGAGTTGCAGGCAAAAAGGAATGAATTGCACTAGGACGGTCATAGATTGATTTCAAATGAATGTTAGAATGAATTCAAACAGACCTTTTGACATTTTAACTAAAATACAACTAGAATCAAATTAAATCTAGAACTTACGAATCAAATTGAAAAATGTGAGCCAATCTCTGGCACTTGTAAATTATTTACAACCAAAAAAATCAGTTTGTGTATTTGCTGATCAAATATATCTGACAGCAGTCACAAACTTACTACATCAAATAAAGGTTTACTTTGTGCAAACATTTAAAGGCACTTTTATTCAAAGACTAGCTTTTTACCTTCTCTGGGAGAAATGAAGTGCTACCCTTCGACATGTGGTCATCCTCCTCAGGGCCAGCAGGACTCTGTTTCTCTAAAAGCAACATATTGCAAAAGTCATGAATTTAGCTTATTGAAGGAGAAAAAAAAGTATCTTACAAACTAAAGAGTCTGAAAATAAAATGCAAACTTAAGCTTAGGTGAAAGTCAAAGTCCCTATGAAAGCTATGATTGCACAGCAACAATAATGTACAGGTGAAAAAAAAAACCAATATAATAAGCTGCAAATAAAGAGTATGACTGTTTAATGGCACTGAAAACCACTTAGTATTTCCTCAGAGCACACTGCAAGTGTGAGAAGTCAAGTTAACTCATGTACACCCAGACAAAAACTGGTGCATCAGTATTAGCATGGCAGGCTCATCACTGGAAATACTAAATGAGTGTATGAGACTTTACATTATGCATCACTGTATGGTGAGAATGCCTGCACAGATGGTGTAGTCAAGTCTGTGTTATAACCTGTGTGTATATGTACGTGTGGGTCTGCTTAAGCCTAGTTCACACTACGTGATTTTAAGCCCGATTTAAGCCCGATTTGCAAATCGTTGAGTCGCCGACAAGTCAGGGTGTTATCGCGTGCAAATCGCGGGCGATTAGCGGACGATTAACGCTCGCCAATCCGATAGTGTGAAAGAGCCAACAACGCATCAAAGACAGCTCGCAGACAGCTCGCAGACAGGTCACCGAGCTCAGAAAAATATCTAGCATGCTAGATATCTCGAGCAGTCGCGCGACTCAATCTCAGTGATGTCATGAGTACAGCCAATCATAGCAACGCATGGGTTGAGGACACCAGGTAAATCTTACTTTTTCTTTTATGCATTTTTTTTTTTCTCAGAGCAGATCGTTGAGCAAACAGTGTGCAGCACTAGTTTCTGTCTGACGTCCATATTCGCGTGTTGTGTTCTTCTCTGCAGTTTCGCGTCATTTCTGGTTCGTTTTATTGCGTGGTTTTTCGTGACAAAACATGGTTTCTAGATAGAATCGTGTTGTTGTCAACTCGTATTTGTTTGATTATTTTCAGGATTTAGACCGTACTATAGTACTGAAACAGCTCTCATTGAGTCACAAATGATATGCTCTTATCATGTGATCGTGGTTGTATCTCTATGTAGTGCGTTGTTAACTCGTGTAGTGAGTTACCTCCTGTTGTGGATCAATCACGCTGTGTTGTGTGGTGTGAACAGCTAAACAACTTGAACACTCATGATTTCACTGAGAGCAAGTCATGTAGTGTAAACTGCACAGTTCAGCCCGACATTTTAAAATCATGTAGTGTGAACTAGGCTTTACCATCTGCCTCAGTGGCCTCCCGGGCTTCTCTCTCCAGTCTCTGTCGGAGAAGCTCCTGCTGTTTTGCCAGGTACTGCTTTATAAAGCTGTTCTGACTCATCTCCTCCCCAATCTAAAATACATAAAGACAAAGCACACTCCAATCAAGGTCATCTCATTCACAATTCCAGATTAAAAAAAAAAAAAAAGTAACATACTTCCTTAGATTTTTCTGACTATTATTTAATATGTCAGTCTTTACAGGGTTAATACGTTGTTTTTTATGGAGCAGTTTATTTGATGCATCAGGCTTTTATTGTCCATAAAGTATGATATGTAGTGAGAATATGGAGCTTATACTTGAGGAAAAAACACCTACAGTTTAGTAAGAGGCCAAACCAGAACAAAAATATGCAAATTGGTGGATATGTTGTTGTTTATATGAAGATTTTTTTTCTTAACAGATTACTTTCAAGAATGCATACAGATATATCCTATATCTTGCAATATACGGTATTTTTTCTTTCATTTTCTTATGGATAATCAAGTAAACTCAAGTTGCTTTTCAGACCAGAAAACATGGTCCTATTGATTATATCATATAGTCCTAGTATAAAATTTATTCTAATCTAATGTTTAATTTATAACAATTAAATGTTTCACTGAACATGTAAACAAAACGTCCTCAAAAGTATGAACTATAAATCAAAAAGTCAAGACACCTTTATTTATATAGTGCTTTTTACAATACAGATTGTATCAAAGGTGCTTCACAATGATAACATGAAAAAGCAGGAAGCAAGTGGTATATATTGTGTTTTTGGCAAATATTTGATCATGTTGATAATTTAGACAAATATATCAATAAAAAAAGAAATCTCTTACCTGAGAGTTGGGCTGAAGACCAATGTGCTGGTTTGATGTTCGTTGGAGATTCTCCAACATAAGAGCCTTCACAAACACAGCAGATTGCACATTTAAAATACAGCTATGGAACATATTACAGGTAACAGTTACACCCAAGAAACAAATAAACATTTTTATGGCAAACGCTCGTGTTGCTTGAAGCTCCGACAGTTCCCATAACGTTAAATAATATCTTACTCACCCGACCAGCACCACATGACTGCTTGCGACTCGATTCAAATGAGTGTTTAGGATCGCTGAAGGGAGTGTTTATATCATGGGTGGGAGTGTCATTAGCCTTTCAAATTATTCACTACGTTAGCGCATACTTAGCGGATGACTCCGTTAATCTGACAGTTTACCGGTCGTTACGGTAATTGTCGATGGAAAACAGTCAGGGACTGAATGAAAAAACCTTTCACGTTAATTTGATTTTGAACGAGGGAAAGAAGTGTGAAATATTCTCCAAAAACGCCGTATTTAAAACCAAATTACTTGTGTGATTTGCATAGAAATAGCCCATTGGAATCGCCCGAAATGAATTAATGAGCGTGTTTACCATTCTTGTTTTCACCTAGCAACGTTAACTACGTTAGAAACAAATGGCAATGTTTATAAATGTTGTGCAAGTGTCCACGCGCATCCATCACATGAGACTGACAAGCGCGCCCCCAACTACAAACATACGACGCGCGGGCACGATGTCAACTCTGAGACCTCGGCTTGTCATGACCCAGACTGTTTAGAATACATCCGTATGAATGTATTATAGAAGTTACGTGTTATAACTGCAAAATTATAGAAAAAAAAACCTGCTGTGCGAAGCGGTAAACGATACAAACTCAATATGCACTCGACAAACATTCCCGCTCTCGAAGCACCGATACTTGGCCTGCCTGTCGGGTCTCGTCTTCAGCTCAACTTGACAGCAAGCGCACAGTATTAAAAGCCCGCCCTGTAACCAAACTCACCCCTTTCAGCCTTTTAATAAGTGCATTTTTTTGTCCACTTTTGGCGAGTCCTCTTTGCTCCAGGGCGGTTTTTAAATCCGCCACACGAAGCGAATGAAGCGGTTTGCCGTCTAACGTAACATCCTCGCTTTCCGCCATTTTGCTTCACCCGAGCGCTCGAACTTCTGGGGCCGTGCACGAGCAGACTGCGCGTCACCGCTCGCTGATCTCCGGAAGAGAGCCGGGCAAATAATAAAACATGCGCATATACACAAAGAACGGGCATAAACGATGCTTTCAGTTGTTCCTTGCAATATCCATGCAGAATATTACAACTCAGCAACAGTTTGACTTTGCAAGGTAGTCATTTAATGTTGTAACTCCGTGTCCTTCATAAGTTATTACAAGTTTATGGGTTTATAGGCTGGAAACCACTTGACCAGCCAGGGAGATAGCTAGACCAGCAAAGGCTGGCTATCAGTGAAACATACAAAACATTTAAACAAGCAAACAGTGACACAGGACAAAACAACTGAAATAACCACAACTGTCTGTGTTCAGTAACAAAAATGTATTTTGAAGAATCTCACCATTTGACAAGTACCAAAGACTCTCTCTATGCAAAGTACCTGTGGAGCGTGTCTTACAAACATAATGTCAAAACATTAACCTAGAGTAAAGAAGCACAAAATATGCATGTCAAAAAATACATTCTGGTACCAAATAAAGAAATATCACATTCTTAAAGCAAACTTTGAATTATTAATGCAAAGTTGCGTGAAAACATCCCTGGTTACATGTGCATATATTTCTTTAATAAGCAACTTAAAGCCATGCAGACATTTGATTAACAAAACCAAATAAATATAACTATATAGGCCATCAAATCTAAGCATTACTATAAGCACTTAATTTAAGAACTTAAGACAAACAAGATATGTGAGCCTTTTTCAGAGGAAAGCTTGCTTGTTGAGGACTACTGATAATTGCAGTTGTTATATAATACATATTTTGTACAGAAGGATAGAAGGGCTCCTTCACAAGAAAAAGTTAGTTTTGTAGTTTTGTCCATCTACCAGAGAATGTTTAAAAGCATATTTTGAAGTACCTGTTGAGGTGAGGTTCTTATTTTCTTTTCTTTTTTTTTACTTATCCAAGTAGGTTGTAAAGTAATACTGATAAAGCCCACCAGGTGGCACTTTGAGTCAACTAACACACCAACACCAGGGTAAATAATCTAAAACCGCTTCAAAACTTCCTCCACCCAATTGGACTTTTCAACACATTTTAACACCAAGTCCACTGCATCCATTGTGATAGGACTGACAAAATATGTAAAAACTAAAAAGGCCACTTTTTAAAAAAAGGCAGAAATATATAGAAGGCTACTTGAGATTTAAACTATGACATGTTATGGCTGATTCAGTAAATTGCAAGTTTTATTGCATGTTGATCAATGTCATAATGTCATTATGAGAAGTCATAATGATCCAAATAAACCAGTCAACCTAAACTAAAGTTAAACAGGAAGAATAACACTGATAGCATTATACCCAACATGATGAGACGTGGGCATTTACAGACAGAGATGGGGGAAGGAGCAGAGAGAGAGAGCAGGTGGAGGAATTAACAGATGGAGGAATGGACTCTGAGGTACAGACTATGAGGGCGTCTTGTAAACACGAGTGTACATTTATGACACAGACTTGATTTTTCAAGACAGGAGGGAAACAGGTGCATGTTTCAACCTGTGTGAGCTCTCTTAAATGAGTAAAATACACAAAGCTCAGTCTCGTTAGAACTAAGCCTGTTTACATACGAATTATTGTAAGCACCAGCATTTCGACTGCCACTCTGGAAGCGAATGGATAATATTGCTCAGAAATGCTGCATAGCATATTTAAAAAACAAAAAACCCTGTATAATATTAGTTGTGCAAGAGCTGTTGCTCAAACTGCTTCACCCTTAAGCTGCCTTTGTGAGCATGAGCAGAAACTGACTGTGGGAGTGTGAAAATTACAGGAAAAAAAATCAGTGAGGGAAACAAAGAGTGTGAAAAAGAGGTTGAGTGGACCTGACAGACAGGTTTATCTGAATCCGCATTGTGGGAAACCACTATCTAATATCTCTCCCAAAAATTAAACATTGAATCGCTCACTTCATGTCTGTTTAAATAATCAAGCATTCCTCCTTGATCAACTTCGGAAACTAGTTTAACTTAATCTGTTTTAGTTACATTTGCAGGACAACTGAAACCTCCTGGGCTTTCAAATTAGTCACTTCAATCTCTATAACACCAAGGCCACTTCACATTTACAAACAAACTGAATAATTAAACCAGTTTACAAGAGCACCCTTAAATAGCGAAAATCACTTTTACCTCATTGATATCAATATGGTTAAGGGGACAAAATAAAGCTATTAAAATGTGCCTGAGGTTCTTCAAACAAAAACATCCATTAATAAGTTATTAAAACGTTTTAAGTGTGCTTGGCACCAAAAAGAAAAAAAAAGAAACACCAGTCTAAAGTGTCAAAAACCTCCACAGGCAAGCAGATACACTCCAACACATACTCACAAACTGTCTGATCACCATTTATCACTGTTGAACCGATACAAGCAGTGACACGCTTTTGATACCACCTCAAACGCAATCAACTGTGAAATATATATATATAAAAATAACAAAAATAATAAGGCATTCCACTGTGAAAAATAATGAAAGTTAAATCCCGCACAAATAACATCAAGATATCTCGGCTAATCGCTGCAAAAGCCCAGAGAACCCAGCTGCATGCTGGGATAGATCAGCTACTCTGTCCACCATTTCTTGCGTAGCCGGGACTGAAGGATAATTCTGGGCTGCACCCTTGGTTGCCACGACAACGGCCTTTAGAGCTTGGCAGAGGCGTCCACTGGAGGTGGTGACCTGAGGAGACAAATAGCAATTGTGTGTAAATGTCTTTAAATAATGTCACCTGTTTATAATTAGCACATTGCTGGAAACTGACCCGTCAACATGTTTACCAACAGCTTGTTCATTTCCCGGACTGTTCTTGTTGACTATTGCCCTTGGGTTATCAACCATGACGCACAATTTGACATGTCACCGCATGAATCATTAAGTACATTCACTTGTAATCAAGAATTTGTACAATAACATAAAAACAAAAGCTCTTATAAGAGTATCCATGTTCTAACCTTTGTTCTGAGGTCTGAAGAGCTGAGAAGCCTTGCAAGTGTGTCTCCAATAAAGACAAGTTTGTGTGCAGTCACAATGAGACTTTTCCCCCTGGAAACAAAGACTCGGGGTGGTTGGTTCCCTTGGACACTTGTGAACAGGGAGTCGATGGCATCAGCCAGGCAAGAAAGATGAGAAAGACTTTGGGAGGAATAGAAGGAGAGCAGCTCTGAATCTTCCAGAGTCAGAGAGACTTGGGGTGAAGGAGTCAACTGTAGAGAAATAGAGAATAAGATCATTCATTTACTGTATATTAAGATACAGAACAGATACTAGCGCCCTATAAAATTTCTAAAAATGCATATTTAGAGTATGTTAATAAGTATGTTAATCTCAGAACAGTCCTCTTAGACTCTATAAAGTTTCATTAGGCTGAGATGAAACTCATTCAGAGTAGCTTATCTATGAAAGGGTTCGGTTGGGTGTTGAATTTCTGAAGTATGTTTTTAGGTATAATTTTAAGTATTATTATAGTGTGTTGCAATTTCTCCAGAGTGGTTCTTTGAGTGTTTAAAATGCAATCCTCATGGTGAAAGATACAAAAAAAAAAAAACAGCTAAATGCATTGCAAAAGACAAAGACGTCACTCCGAAACTTATCATCATCTGACAAATAATAGCCAGAATGCAAAAACACCTTCTGTATGACTGACCTTTAGTGAGTATGAGTGTATGTGTGTGTTTTGGGGGCATAACAGAAAATCAAAGACTTACTTTATTATCAGCTGTGTTGATAAGCTGTGAAGAACTGTGCTCTGTATGGATGTCTGGTGGAGGCTCCGGCTTCCCCTAATTCAGAACAACAACAAAAAATGTAAATGTCCGCAAAAAGAGAACTGTAGACCACAGAAATGTTTCAACAAAGGCGACTACAGGCACAAAAACATGAACAGAGTGAGAAGATAAATAAACGTCTGACTAAATGAACAAGACAGAAAAAGTTAACTGATGTTTTTGTTCCAAATTGTATTTGACCAGTGTAAAAAGAAGAGAAACCCTCTGCCTGATGAGCATTTGTGCTTATACTTGTTGAATAAAATATGGAACAATAACATCAGTGTTTGGACATTTGTTTCCAGCATTATATCCATATGTACTTTACAATTTCTCGATAAAACATGTGTCTAACCTGCAGTTTGACGTATCCCACACTATCACCTACAGGGTATGAAGGCAGCGGAGTAGGAGTTAGACCGATTCCTGCATACTCATTCCCTTGTTCCTCATCCTCCATCCTTCCCACAGTAGGGGCTAAAGAAACTGGTGCTGAGGGCAATGGGAAAGCTGTAGGTGGCGGAGGCGGCAGTGGTCGTTCCTGGATCCAGCTGCCCTTCCGTGACCCCATGTCCCCTGAGATCGGTTTGACCTCCGCCACCGGCAAAGCAGGTAGAGGTCTCCGGGACAGAGACTCCTGAGAAGGTAGACGAGGTCGCGCTTGACTCTGTAAAAGGGAAGCGGTGTCTTCAAGAGCGCAGCGGACCATCGTGAGCAGACCATCAGCTGGAGGGGCCGTACCGCACACAGAGAGGGCGGGAAGCAGGTCAGAGAGACGGGACCAAAGCTGCTGGAGAACTGGAGGAACATCACCAACATGGCCAGCCTTCCAGACGGAAAGGATCTCAGCCAACGCCGTGGCGAGGTCTCGGGAGGGGGTGGTGGTGAGAGAGGTGGAGGTCAGAGCGGATTGAACGAGAGCAGAGAGAGACGCCTTCCACTGGATGTCTCCGGAGCCGGTGCTTGATACAGACAAACGGCGTGTTGGGATTTCCAGAGTGAGGGCAGGCATGTCGTAGATGCCTCCGTCAGGTTCCGACACATCCTCAGAGGTTAAGTCTTGCTTTCTTGGACTGGAAATCGAATAGCTACGTCCATTTCCAGTGGTTTCTGCAGTTAATCCCTCACTCACCTCCATGGGTAAACCAGGAAGACTGGGAACACTGTACACATCCTCATCCTCTGCATCTCCAGCCACAGCAGCGGATCCCAGAATATTGTAGGCTTGCTGCTGATGGTCAGAAGAGGAATTCAGGGCCAGAGTAGGAACATCATAAATCTGAAAGAATTGAGAGACGACAACATAGTTACAGCCGATTCAGGATCTCAAACTCTATTCACTTATGCAGTATTATAGTGATCATGAATGTCATTGTGCCTTAATGCAGTAATCATGCTGTTGAGTGGGAACACAAAGTCTTGGCTACTGATCAACTTAAGGCTGGAATACACTACACAGATTTTTGAACAGATTTTAAAACACTAGGCATCATACACTTGCAGACTTTGTAAACAATTACAGAGAATAGCTGGGCACATACACTAAACGACTGAGGATCACACACTAACAAACCAGAGTTTCAAAACCAGCTTAAAATATCAAACTTGTGTGGTATCCTGAAGTTAAATCACAGTATATGTGCCCTTCATACTCTATATGATTTTCTGTGAAATCTATCAACTGGCTGCCCATAATCTGTAGATTGACTCTGACTTTTAGCAGCTAATGTTGACTTCTCCAGTCCAGACTGCAATCAGCACAAAAAACTGGGCAAAATTTGTGTAGTGTATTCCGGCCTTCAGTATATATGTTATCTAACAGTGCATAGTTAAATGACCTTGGAGTGTCTCTTGTGTGTCGCCGCTATTAATATGTAACCAGAGCCTCTTTAAAACTAATTTTCCATGTGACAGGTTCCAATTTGACGCTAACTAACAACAACATCTATGGATTAAGACTAAAAATCTAATAACAAAAGACATAATTATATGGTTCCTGCTACATTTATTTACAGTTGATTCTCTGTGTAAAGTACAAAAATCCACTGCTGAGCATTCAGTAGGGATTAATAGGAAAAATGGATAGAGGATTAGAAAGATTGTGGGTGGAGGGCTGAAGAGAGCCACATGGGTCTGGCTGATCAGCCCAGGCCAACAGGCAGCTGTGACTTGTGTGAACAAGACAAAAAGTATTAGATCGGATTAGCTCATAGCAGAAATAAAGGTGTGGTTTAAAAACAAAGAAATAGGAGAGGAGTGAGAGAAATGAGAAACACAGAACAAGAAAAACAGTGAGGTAAAAACAGCAAGAGGAGAGATTATGTGTTAATGTAATGGGGAAAAAAATAAACGCTGATCCGCACAAATCAAAATATAGGCTACAAAGCTCACAACAATTTATCATACAACAGAGGCCACAAATAGATTAAAGTTCAAGAAGTGTAATATGCAGCATAAATGAAGAGATTGTACATAAATGTGCAAAGCCTCTTATTTTCAGCAAATAATCTGTCATCCTTTACTCAACCCTACAATGAAAATAGTCCGCTACACTGAAGCTTAAGTCTTATTTACATGAATGTACAATACCGTTCAAAATGTTTAATTTTTCAGCAAGCAAAAAGAAAATATAAATGAATAGCTTTATTTTGCAATTAAATTCAATTGATTGAAAATGACAGTAAATACATTCATAATGTTACTATTTCATAACAAAACATTTCAGTTTCAGATAAATGCTGTTCTTTTGAACCTTCTAATCATCATAAATTCTGAAAAAAAATGTTCTAAGGATTCTTTAAAATTATTAAGCAGCACAACCGATTTCCAATTTCTGTGACGATGAGCAGAAATCAGCATATTAGAATGATTTCCGAAGGATTATGTGACATTGAAGACTAGGGTAATGGCTACTGAAAATTCAACTTTTCCATCACAGAAATAAATTAAAATTCTCCAGTTATTTTAAATTGTAATAATATTTCATGTTTTGACTGTATTTTTGACTCTTTTTGGAACTCGGCCCACATTCATTTTCACTGTATGGACAAAAGCAGATTCATTTCCCTTTGTGTTTCTTACCTCAGAGGCCTGGTCAGTGTGTAGGGGTAGAGCACGAGGTGTGTTATAGATCCCATCCTCCTCCTCAGAAGGCATAGCAGAAACTGGATGTTGCCACCTATTAGTGGGTGGTGTATCATATACCTGAAAAAACAAGGATAAGCATTCAAAATCTCATTGGCGATCTACCAAACAAGTTCAATTGGCTCCTTTATCTCACCTCCTCGCTGAGTTTCTCATCCTGTGAACTTGCACTCTCCCTCTTGGTCACCATTTCACTGTCTTTCTTCATCTCTTCTGCTTGTGTTTGTCCCTTTGCCTCCAACATGTTTGTGGGTGGGGGTGCAGGGTGATCCTGAAGAACAGGTTTAGTGGGTGGAATTGAGTTAGAATGTGGTGAATCCTTCCTGGTTACACTTCTAACAGGAGGTGCTGGGGGAGGGGGTTTGCGGCCAAGGTTTGGGGACCCCGGTACTCCGGACTTTCCCATCCTGGCGAGTAGAGGGGAATCTCTGAGGACACCCTGGGCCTGTTTTCCTCGACCAGCAGGAGGAGTTGAAATAGTACCCTTCTGGGATCCTCGTGCAGAAGGAGGTGTTTGCTTAAGAGTTTGGCCAGGTGTTGAGGCACCAGACACACCTACAGTTCCAGCAGGGTGTTTTCGCTCAGATTGAGGGGTCCTAGATATGGCTCCCCCAGGCGGGGTTGGGGTTTGGTACATTCCTGGGGCATCCTGGCCACTCTTACTCTGAGAAGGACTAATGGAAGAAGTCGAGCTACTTCTGGGTGCGATCCCATCCGCAAGTCTTGAAGTCATTCCCGGTATGCATTGTCCTGCCACTGTGGAACCACTTGTAGGAGTCTGATATAAATTTTCATTGGTCAGCACAGTGACAGCTGGTCTTGGCACCAAGTAGCACCCATCAGAATGCCCAGCCCCTGCATCTCGTGGGCTTAAATATCTTGCTTCCCCTGCTGTTTCTGTTGCAGACCTGGGAACAGCACTTGGAGTCAGGTACACTGAGTCTGATGCCAGTGCACCTTGTGATTTGTGTTGTGGTGCAGGCGAGGTGGGTGTCTGGTAGAGGGTCCCTGACTCGCCACCCCGTCCTCTAAGTGAGGGCGAGCGGGGTCGTCCCACCACACCCACATCCCCCCAGTCCGGACGAGGCCTGGTGCCAGAACTAGAATGCGATCGTGGTCTTCCTGCATCAGAGTTACGTAGCTCTCCAGACCTGATTGGAGACGGACCAGCCCCAGGGCTCTGGTACACTCCTTCAGCTAAGCTGGGTGGTGAGAGATACACCCCATCTGAATCTTCAGCGCTCAATCCATTTACCCTGCAATGCTGGCTAGACGATAAATGGACAGAGTCCACACTAGGAGCCCTTCGGGGATCTGTGCCTGCACTCAAAGCGGGAGTAGGAGCAGTTTGGAGAAGGCGTAATCGGTTGGCGGGGGCAATGCCTTGGCGGCCATGTAAAGAGCAAAGCCACCACCCTGGTCCGCCGTCCTGCTCCTGGTCCAGAACCATCAAGATATCACCTTTGCGGAATGCCAACTCCTCAGGACTTTCAGCGGCATTGTCAAAAAGAGCCTTTGCGAGCACCGTCTACAAGACAATAAAAAAACAAGACAATATTAGGAGGAGAAGGATCCATAGGCTTTAAATAAAACATACCAAGACATAAATCACCTCTGCACTTGCTTGTTTCCTAATCTACCTTTCCAATAAACCTGACACTGTACTCTATGAATTTTTTTTGGGCTCTGTGACAAATGCTCCTCTGTTATAAGTTGCTTTGAATAAAAGTGTATGTTAAAGGCTTAAATGCAAATGCAACAGAAGCAGCAAAACATAATACCATTCTGCGTAAATAAAAAGAGAAACAGAGAGAAAAAAGTCATTGGCATGGTCCTCTGACGGGAATGGGGAAGGACACTCAGTGCAGTAGAAATGCTTTCACTAGACTGCTAGCAACAATGTAATTCAATTGTTGTTTAAATTCAATGTACTCAGTTAAAATGAATTTATTTTAGCCTTCAGCTGACTCTACTTCTGTAGCATTAGAGCCCCATTGTGTTAGGAAGGGAAGTAAAAAAAGAGGATACAACATAGAGGATCTAACCTGGCCAGTTCCACCAGGTTGATCCAGTGGGCATAAATCAATTTGTTTTCCCATTTACTTAAACAGAACTAGCACATCATCACAGAAAATAAATTGTCTCCGAGTTAAAAAAAAAAAGCTATTACACAAATATAGCTTAGACTAAGTACTGTAGTGCATAGCAATGACATTGCTGACCTAAATTCTTGGCATACATAAAACCTACACAAGAACTGCTCCTTTAAAAGCATCTGAAAAGGGCAGCACATATAAGCTGTACAGTTCGAGTGACGTTATGAATGTAATGAGTTGGCCTTAAGGTTTTTTTGTATTCAGAACACAACGCTACTGCCTTCATGGGTAAATCAATATTGATAGAGAGAATGCATAAGTAAGGGCAGAGGTCTGTGATTATGGGAGAGAGAGAATTAGTGATTAAAGGAAAGAGGCGCCGATTTGATGATAATGAGAAAGACTCTTGGGGGAGGGGCTCAACATCTGTCCCCCTGTATTAGGTCCTTTTGTCACCCCGGTCTATACCTCTAAATTTCCCTCTCATTCTCTTATTCCCCCCAGGGGATGTGGTGCTCTGAGGCAAGCTGAGCTCTAGTTCCCCCTCCTCCATACTAGCAATGGATATAAATATTACGGATGGGACAGAAAAGACAGTGGAAACTTACACACTTACCGAAAGGGACATGATTGAAGCTGGTTCTCCACAGTTTTTGGATGTTATTTCCACATGGGCTCTCCACAGAAGATGTATCCCATTTACATGTGCACCGTGTGACTCATCTGCAGGTTTTGCAGATCTGGTTTTCCATTAACCTGAGCTGTGTAGTGGTGGTAAATACGATGGCCTTTATTTCCAGAAAGATCAATTTCTCAAAACCATGATCGTTGTCCCTTGCAGTCTGTGACTTTCATCACATCTGACAGTTGCTGCACATATTGAACCTGGAGGATCAAAACAAACATTTTATTGTTAAATCATAATAAGATAGTAATGTGTCGGTAATACATAATTTACTTTGTTAAACCCTTAAGAAACAGTGAGCTGGAACGGTTAAACTAGTCAGACCAGTCGTGGGGGAGTACAGACAGAAAAGATCTAAGGTCTTATTTCATGGGAATTTGGCTGTTAACAATTTTAAGTACAGCTGCAATTTGGTATTTATATTTGCCCATCCTAAATAAATGGAAGATTAAGGGGCTATATGACGTCATACCTTAGTCATTATTAGACATTGTGCTCTATTTGTTCATTAAAGTTTTATATACTGTACCATACTTCTAGTTCTCAATTTAAATGAATGAAATTAATACATAAAATCACTTCAGCAGATTTAGGCACAACAGCCTAAAGGCAAGGACACTGGTATTTTGAGGTAACAGTCATTAAGACAAAATGTATTTTTATAAAATAAAAATGACGAATTAAAAGCCTACTTTCCAAGCCTATTTCAAGTCTTTTAAAACGCACTAGGCTGCATCAGAGAGAGAGAGAGAGAGAGAAAATCACAGTACTAAGCCACGTTTCCTTTTCCATCCAAGACATCTCAAGGTTTATTTTATGCAGTACAACCCCAATGAGACAAACAGAGGTCTAAAAGAACGGATAAATAAAATAAAGAAAACAAGGAAAAGCTCCCATTCCCCGCATAAACCAGTGCCAAATGCATTAGACGTATGAATAGCGGTTTTTCAAAATAAAGGATGCATTTATTTCAGTCACAAAGACGCAAACCAGCGGCGTTTTAGCCAGTGTAACGTTAACTGTTAACTAAATAAGCAATGCTCGTCTTACCGTTCACATGTCTGGGAATAGCATTTGGAAATACACCAAAAGAGTCAACCCTCGCAAATCATATCTTCTCAAAAGACTACAATGCACGGCTGTTGTTTTTCTTTTCTTTCTTTAGGGATACACGTCTCGCTCCGCCAGGCTTCGCCCTACCCTGGCCTTCTTGGTTTTGAATTACAGTTGAGCGCATATGGTCGCTCCCCCCTCATTGTGCCCGTCAGCGCGCGAGTGCTACAGTGCGTCACGCCCTCTAGTGGAAGACTATCTATCTATCTATCTATCTATCTATCTATCTATCTATCTATCTATCTATCTATCTATCTATCTATCTATCTATCTATCTATCTATCTATCTATCTATCTATCTATCTATCTATCTATCTATCTATCTATCTATCTATCTATCTATCGTCTTGTTATTTTTTAAATGTTGCTTCTGACTGAAGGTTGCAACTGCGCCAATGTAAGCGTATGATGACCATATTTATATTAAACAAGAATAAATCTCTTTCTAACTACATCATAGGAATTTCCTCTTATAAATATCTCAGGAGGCTTCTGTCAAACAAGTACTCTGCATTAGCTGGTATTCCATTATCTTCACATAAAATAATAGTAAAGGAAACACATGATAAAAATTCATATTACTGTGTATAGCCATGAAAAAGATAAGCCAATAATGCCACTATTTTTTTAGTCAGATTTTTGTGGTTATATTGAGTTTACCTTTAGTGGCTGGGCATCAGCATACATGCTGTGATTCAATAATAAGCGACTGTTCAAAGACATTAAGAAGAAGAAAAGGCCATGCAAGATTAAGGCGAATGTACTTTTAGTTTTTGTGTTTATAGAAAAATGACAATAAAAGAGAAAAAAGTATATATATTGAAAGGTTCTTAAACATAGAATAACAGAACTGAGCAGTTCCACATGGTTTTCCCAATCCCATGGTATCCATGGGATCCCCATAACCAAGATCATGCTTTACTGAAAACATAGCATACAGCTAACAAGAGGAACCACCCTAACCCTAACAGGAACCACATGATGAACAAACACAAAGCTTTGTTATAGAACAAAAGGAAAGGGTAACTGCAAGGTATAGGCCTAGTGATGTTTAAATGTGTGTTGCCCTCACAAGCTGCAACTAAAAAACTCTAACCCTACACTCATATTTTTACCAAAGCAAAGAGTCCCTGCAGTGATAAGGAGACAGGTAGGCTATAGGCCTACGTGCAAAACCATGGGCACACAATTTCTAAAAGCTCAGATTTTATAAATCTCATGCAATCTTCCATTTAAATTAAGCCAGAGATTTTTACTTGAATTTAACTAAAATGTTTTACTCATATATTAAGTCAAGTCACCTTTATTTAGGCTATAAAGCGCTTTTACATTACAGATTTTTAGAGAAAAAGCTTTTCAGTGATGAAATTTCTGCTGTATACTGTAGCTATAAAAGAAAATAGTGTCATTGTTCAGCTGAAGTCAGTTCAGTGATTCAGTTCCGTTGTAAATGTTATCAATTATTAAATTAGTTCATTTCATCTATAAAACAGTGACGTCATCATGCAGCTCAGTTCAGTTCTCATTCAACAGTGTCAGTGCATTATATTGTTAAATATAAATATAAGAATAGAATATTATGCGTAAAAGAATGGGTGATCATAACTTTGAATAATGGAATTGACTATTTTACTGTAGGCTAGCTATATCCGCAAGCTCAAAGGCATTAGTTATTAGGCTAATATTCCTTGAGACTAAACGTATCTTCCACCAGAGGGCGCTTGGGGGCTCAGAAAATGTAATCTCTATCGGCCCCATAGACTGTAAAAAAATATCGGCCCACATTTAAAAGCGAATTTAACGAAGGATGGCTACAGTAATCACAATGATCTGTGATTGGTCCGTCATGACCAGCGCTGTAAATAGTTGCAGATACCATGTAACAACCTAATCTCCAAACTAGCACCGAAATTATAATTTCTACGGCAATGACGTAGGAGAGAGGCGTTGACCATAGACATAATAAATATTATATAGTATAACTATTTACAGCGCTGGTCAGGACGGACTAATCACAGATCATTGTGATTACTGTAGCCATCCTTCGCTAAGTTCGCTTTTAAATGCGGGCCGATATCCCACTTTACCTGCTCGAGTTATTTTATAATTTTGCCTGACCAAACCAGATAGTGGTAGGAAGATTTTAATTTGAAAAGTTTTGTTCTCCATAATATCACTAATATTTACACATGCACATGCGAATCAATCTTTCTTCTGCCGCAGGCGCAGTCTGCTGTACTTTCTGTATGTCTTGATTGACTGATGCCTTGTCCAATCAGCGATCAGTATTCCATTCGCCACATACAGAGCCATGCCACATACATAGACATATCCCTACCTTTTCCGTTTTGTCTGACTTGTCGTTGTGTTTTTTGACTTGTTAATTTGTTTTCAGATTTGTCGTTGTGTTTTCTGACTTGTTAATTTGTTTTCAGATTTGTTTTTGTGTTTTCTGATTTGTTAATTTGTTTTCAGATTTGTTGTTGTGTTTTCTGAATTGTTATTTTGGTTTCTGAATTGTCGTTGTGTTTTCTGACTTTTTTCTTCTAACTGTTTTTTTTATTTTTATAATTGTGATTTGTTTTGCACCTCTCGGCCACCGTATTACATCACTCTTCTGTGCAAACAGAACAACAGACCACCTCAGCGCGTAGGTAAAGCTTTATTTCTGGTTATTAAGCTATAATTTTTATTAATCACAATTTATCAAGTTCTAAAGGTTTAAAATAACTTCATTTGAGTCGCTCTTGACTTAGTTAGCTCTTTAGCTCTTGACGCTCTTACAGTTATCTCTGTTTAAGTAATGTTAATTAAAAGCATGATAACTTCCTGGTTTCCGAAATAAGTCACAGAAACACATTCTCACCTCACAATCTTAGCAAGGAATGTAATCGTTTTATTAATGTTAAAGGAAAACTATTTTGTGTACCTCTGAATTTTGCCTTCCATGACCTTTAGCCCACTGTCCTACTTAGAGCTGTAAGTAATAATTACCAATTATTATGCAGACTCTCTTTCTGTAGGCTATGCTGAAGGCTTTAACCAGGTGCTTTGGCCAAATTCTGTTGCTGGCAGAAGAATGCTGTCCCATCATATATCACCAAATTTGTCAGGAAAAGTTGCTATAGTAACTGCATCCACAGATGGGTATGATGCTTGATTTCCAATTTTAGCCAATTGTTTTTTTAGTTTCAGACCCTTAAAATAAAAGAGCTTTAGCAAAATAAAAAAAGTCCCTCTGGTAATAACTGCTAGTAAATCTTAATAATATAAATAATGTAAAAATGTATTTGTCCATACTTACCCTTCCACTGACCGTTCTCCTCAGGATTGGGCTCGCAGCCGCAGAGGCCTTGGGTCAGAGGGGAGCGCATGTGGTTGTGAGCAGTCGACGTCAAACCAACGTTGACAAGGCTGTTTCACTCCTACGCAGCAAAAATATACAAGTAATAGGTACCACATGCAATGTGGGGAAGGCAGAAGACAGAGAGAAGCTCATTAACATGGTGAGGACATTAACATTTTTTTTTGTTAAAAATATATTTAGGAAATTATTTGCTAAAAGCAGTAAACCTCCAAAAAAGATTTGCAAATGTATAATATACTTTGGCAACAAATCATGAGCTTAGGATTATAAGGTTCTATCTCCGTTTAGGGTAGTTCTGAGATATTGAGCATCAAAGTTTTTTAACATCCCAGCTGGCAAAACTGTTATGTAGTATAATCTTCTATTATAGCTTTATCTATTAATCTTTTTTTTTTTCTTTACAAAAATAACACCACACCTAATGGATCAGATTATGTCAAAAACTCAATTTCGACCAAAAGTGGAGATAGAACCTTAAAATTCTAAGCTTACGAAATGTTTTAAAGTCGCCATGAAATCAAAATGGACATTTAAAAAAAAAATGGAATATTGCATTGATTTATTTGATAATAAATGATTTTTCCTTGCGCAATACACATCATTAGTATATATATTTTTTTTTTTTCAATTAATTTGCTCTTGTAATCTTTAATCAAAATAACTTCCCACCCTCATCTCTTCTCTCCTCTGATGATGCGTTTACTGGCGTGAGGGTGGGACAACCTGTCACTCACATGACATCACTGCAGTAACAAACCACAATGATCCAACAATCCAATCAATTCCCAATGCACAAAATCAAAACTCACCCTGCAATTTGTTTCTTGTTTGAGAAGCAATTTCACTTGCAAATGTAGAGAAAAAAAGACTATCGCAACTTCCGTTTTATAGCGACTTTAAATGTTGCCGTTTGCTTCATTTATTTCAGACAATCGAGCAGTGTGGCGGTGTGGACATACTGGTGTCTAATGCAGCAGTGAACCCATTTTTTGGGAACATATTAGAATCCACTGAAGAAGTCTGGGACAAAGTATAACAAAGTTATTAAACCTTAATAAAAGAAATTAAGCACAAATAAAAAAAGTATATAAATATATAACATATTATAATATCTAAATACTTTTACTGACATTTGCTTTATGTCTGCAGATACTTGGAGTGAATGTGAAGGCTTCTTTCCTTCTCATAAAACAAGTCGTGCCTCACATGGAGAAAAGAGGGTGAGAGACAAGTAGAAATAGTGGGGAAAGAGGAAGAAAAAGATGTATTACAAAATAAACTATACCTGTGAATACGCCTTCATTTTCAGAGGTGGGTCAGTTGTCATTGTGTCTTCAGTCGCAGGATACCAGCCATTGCAAGTATGAAGACCTATGCGTTCAATGTAAAGTTTAATCATGCAGCAGCCATGTCAATTCACCGATAATAACTTTTATCAACTGTTACTTGTTTCGCACTAGTTGAGAGTTCCCCTTTATGTCATTCTTCAACTCTTAGGGTCTGGGGCCTTATAGTGTGAGTAAGACTGCCCTGCTTGGTTTAACCCGAGCGCTTGCTCCTGATCTCGCCCAGAGTAACATCCGGGTCAACTGTGTCGCCCCTGGTGTCATCAAGACACGTTTCAGCGCTGCTGTAAGTATTTCCTACACTTATTTTTTGATTGCTTTCACTTTCAGACCTTCTGGGAGACTCATCTTTTTGTCTAATTATAATTTGACAGAGGAGACATCAGAAACAACATTCAGCTGTATAACCCTTTGCTTCTGTTCTTCTGTAGCTGTGGGAAAATGAAGGTGTGCTGGAAGAGTTCTTGAAACAGACAAGCATAAAAAGGTCTGTACATTTGCTGTCAAGGCAATTCAATTGTTTAAAACCTAACAAAGGAAGCGGAGCTTGAATAATCATACCTAAGGGTCACAGGAAATGTTTACTTACACTTCAATGTTTAAGATTTGGATTTCGGCATGAGTAAGAGAATTAACTAAACGTTCGTTCGTGTAAGCAAACTCGTTACAAAGTAAAATTCTTGACCATACGTAGTTTACTTACCCCTAAAGTGCAACTTATGCAACTTGTGAGATCAGAAGTAGAATAGTGCGTCATGGCGTAGCGTAAATATCCGCAGTACGTCACATTACTTGCATAAATTGCGCTTTAGACTTAAGTAGAATCCATTTGTTGGCCTGAAGCTACTCTTAGTTATTTTACTTTATACTTTATAAAGTTTTAAACATGGATATTTTTCTTACACAAACGCATTCCTTTACTTCAGAAGGCTTTTATTAACTCCCTGGAGCACTTTTATGATGGATAGATGCACTTTTATGAACTTATGGAAACAGCTATTCACTGCCATTATAAAGCTGGGAAGAGCCAGGACATTTATAATGTAAACTCAGATTATATTTGTCTGAAAGAAGAATGTCTTATACACCTTGGATGGTTTGAGGGTGAGTAAATGGGCTAATTGAAATTTTTGGGTGAAGTATCCCTTTCATATTCTGTACCACTCTTATCTCTTTATTAGGTAAAGTCTATGATTACCTATAAGACTTGCAGCACTTGTCCAAAAAATTGCTTCCTTTTCATTAGCTTTTATACATCTCTTACGTTGTTCAGGTAACCTGATTTGTATGTTATCCCTTGATCTCTTAGACTCGGGAAGCCAGAGGATATAGGTGGCGTGATTGCGTTCCTGTGCTCAGACGAAGCCTCGTACATCACCGGAGAGACCATCACTGTAACTGGAGGCATGAACTGCAGACTGTAAGAGGACTGGCATAGAGGCAGTAAAACAATTAGCATGCACTTCCCCACAAGAGGGAAACCTTCTAATTCAGTGACACACTTGTTCTAGTTGAAGAAATGCATAATACATTAAAAAAAATAAGTAATAAGTAAAATTTAGTAATTTTAATGTATTACTTGGAATTCTTACATCTTTCAAATCAGTGAATTTGCCAGTCATTGGGAATCACTGTTATTAAATTGTTTTATTTTCTATTTTAAAGATAATAAAAATTACACTAATGATTTGCCTAATGATTTCTTTTTTTTTTTTTTTCGCTTTTTTTAGGATTTTTTTTCTGATATTTCAAGTTCTCTATGACAGTGAGCACCCATCTCAGAATGATCAATTTCCTTCAAAGAGTACAAAACAGATCTAGTACTAAACAAAATTCTTTATTTTAATATATTGCATTACATCATCATACATGATACCATCAGATACATATGCATTAAAAAATAAAGATACATTAATAATAAAATAAGCTCCTAATTATAAATGTGCACACTTCCTTAGAAAAAAGCAGATGTGCTTCCTTGGTTACAAACATACAACACAGTAAGGACCTTCTGTCAATTGATAAAATATAAGATTTGTACAATCTGCAACAACAAAAACTGCAGCATCTAAGTCTTTATGCAAGAATGATTTCCTCATGCAACTGGATCAATGTCTGCTTCCAGGAGACAAAGAGGGAGAAAACACAGGATTCCAGAACTCCCGAAGAGTGGGCACATATGTACCATTCTTTGTTTTGAAATACTGCTGATTGAATACCTGACAGGAAATTTACAGGAAAAAAAGGCGAGAAGTCACAAAAACATAAATCGGATTGAAACAACCTCAGTTCAGACACAAATTACACCTAGCTCTAGACCGAACCCCTTTAGAAATAAGTCTTCTTAAAAGGCCTTTTTGGTTGAAGATAATTTGCATATTGTTCAGGAATTTTCTGCAAAAATCATTCAAATGGAACCAACTATATTTTTAACACTATAAAGGGCCACATACACACTGGAAAGTTGAGGATGAAACCACTTAAACATAATTTTGTGGTGTCTGTGAACTTGCCATAGTTCCCAATGTTATATTAGTAACTTAAAACGTAATATTGTCTGGCAATTGTTTAAAAGTTGCAACTTTGAAACATCTCTCAGCATTGTATCGCAGGGAGTAGAGTCAGATTTAAAGAGTTCCCATCATGGATTTTTGAAAATGACTGTTCATGTAGTGTAGCTCTAAGGGAATGAAAACATCCTGCTAAGATTTATATCTGAAAGTGCACCGTATATAAAGTTATTGTCTTTCAAAAGTGAGAGTCGACTCTGAGTCTATGAAATTAATTGTTTTTGAAACGAGTCATTAGCTGTTTCGTTGTGACGTAGATACAAAACATTAGCTCATTGGCCGCTCCCAACAACTGTGCGCGCAGACGGAAGTGTAAACTTGAAGTCTAGAACACATTCAAATACTTCAGCTGAATAGCATCATGTCGAGAAGGCGCTGTGTTCTACATTGCAAAGACAGTTCAGCCACTTGTTTTCATTGCCCAGGGACGAGCATGTGAAGAATCAGTGGTCAGAGTTCATATTTGCAACGATACCACAACAGTATACCCCAATTGTGTTCTCATCATTTTAATGACGAATCATTCAAAAACATAAATGAATTCAAATGTGGATTCGCAAGCTGGTTGTTCCTAAAGGAGGGCTCAGTATCCAGTGTATATGGATCAGGTTCGTCCTCCGACGAATCACAATCTGTAAGTGAAGAGTTCAGATGCAAAAGCCTCTAAATGCCATTTGAAATTTTGTATATATACATGTTCAGTAATTTCACTTAAATGACAATTAATAGGTAATCTTCATTGCCATTTAAGTGAAATTAAAGAACTTAAATATATAAGCTTGATAAAAATGATCATTTTAGAAGAAAATTATTAAATGGCACTTAGAGGCTTTTGCATCTGAACTCTTCAAGTATTATTAAATAATGTTTGCTGTTATGTTTTCTGTAGCATGCACAATATAGTTATATTGTGTTGTGTACACTCCGCGCAGCTTCTAAGCGGGGTAAAGTTAGTTTTGTTTTTGATATTCACCAGACATTCATAGAAAAATGGCAATTACCTCCTAAACGACTTCGCCAAATATGACTTCGCTCTATATAATAAGCACTGCCCCTCAAAAGCCGCTGCAATGTGAGTTTCACCAGGAAAGCTCGCTCTTGACGGAGACGCGAGTAAGGGTGGAAAGTGCACTTTTTCTGACACGTTTGTTCAAACACTATATACAATTTTCAACACTTGACAAGCTATAATCCTGGTTATGGGCGTTCTGTTGTCGACAATCTCTGCCTACGGTTTACCAATAACAACTGACTGGGTCATTCGACCAATCGCCGCAGATTCGCGTCACTCAAAGGAGGTGTTTGGGAAAATGAATCGTCAAACGAATCATTTGGGAGTCGTTAAGCAAATCAGTTAAAAATAAACGCATATTATAAGACAAATAAAGTGTTTTTATCCTTGCATGCACATTAAACCGTTTTTGGGAACTCCCAAAACAAAAATAGGAACATTTCAAATGCTATGATAGGGGCTCTTTAAGAGAGACTCCCTTTTCAGTGATTTGGAGAAGAGACACACATTGCAGGCTCGCTTTCAGTCCAAAAGTGAGCGTTACGAGTCGCAGCCTAACTACTTGCTCAGTATGGTCTAGTACAACACTACATAGATTTAATTGTGATAGTCAAACTCTTGTGTACAGAACACAAATAAAGCACTCAGGAGAGTGACAACTGTATTTAACTGCAGTGTGTATATCTGGCCACAGGAGCCATACTGTACAACTCTCTTGAGAAGCTCTTGATATTGAATTAAATGACTGAACCTTCGCTCTACTCACTGTTTCTACATAACATAAAACATTATTGGTGGTTTGAGTCACGTGGGTGGGGTTACAAACCTTTTTCTTCACACTGCCTGTTGTGTCATCATCAGAATCATCTATGATGTCATCTGATGACTTCACTAAAGGAGATGGTGTTTCTACAACAGACGAAAACACTAAAGTTAGACCTCTGGCATACAAAAACCTAAATGAAACACATGAAATTAATAAAGTTTGTAGTCACCTGGAATACCCATTGGAAGACGCACAAGTGGAACACACGGAGAGTGTGCAGAAGTTCTTAAAAAACAAGCAATTTATACAAAAATGAATTAGACAATAATTAGACACAAATTAATGTTTTTATTAAACAAATCGTTAACTACAATAATTAAATTATAATATTAAATCAATTCTTACAACTTTTTGACTGATAAAGTCAGGTGTTTTTCAGGCGTTGAACTCAAATCAATAAATTTCCTTTTCCGCAGCTTCGAGACACTCTTTCCCCCTCTGTCTTTTAAAGTAACTGGGCTTGGAGACCTTATAATTTCCTGCTCATCAGACGGATGATGATTCAGGCGGACAGAAAGATTGGCATTGCTGATGTTTAATCTGGGAAGGACAACTCTTAGTTGACGCGTCACACAGGAAATGCGGAGTGCTGCTTCCTGTGACTCGATGGGCTCCGTGTTTCTATTAGCGGAATATTTCCTGGTAACATCAACTGTTTCTTCATTTCCGTTCTTGACTTCAGTCTTTTTGGGTCTGTTTGCACTCACATTACTCTCCTTCATATCTTCTTTGCTGCCCTCTTCCCCCTCCTCTTCTTCTGCTTCACTGCCAGATGACTGACTGATCACTGTGACCAACATATTCCCGACAAAATGGTCCTCTTCTGGATCCTTTTCCAAAATCTGTTTTTTAGAATATGATCTTAGTTTGCTCCTGGTATTTATGGGTATCTCTGAAGTTGATTCGACTTCTTGTCCTAAACGGGATGCTACTTTCTCATTGTTTTTTGGGAGATCGTCATTGGAAATGGACCCAATCACAGGTGTGATATGTAACTGGGCTTCTTTTGCTGTTCTGCGAGTGGCTCTGGCTGTTGACGGGGCCAGATTTGAGACTCTGTTGGATGTGGGAGTGGATTCGGATTGAACAGTCTGTAGCACTTTACCCGAAAGAGGGAGGGAAAGAGAAGTCAGGATCAAGTCACCAGTGGATGACAGAAGAGATGCTGAAACAAAGGGAAAAAAAATAAGATATTGGGACGGGAGGCAAAAAAATAGACAGAGTACATGTATATTTAATACTTCTCCATATGCAATTACTTGATCATCTCAGCTCCCAGACATACTTGAGTCGAGGTGCCCGAGGCATTTTTCATGCTGCAGCAGAGTCCTGAGGAGCTGGGGCTGCGAGGCAGAGCGTGCACACTCCTCCAGAACAGCAGGGGCGCCACTGAGCCACGAGACTGTCTGAAACAAACAGTACAATACAGAACAGTGAGCAAAAACAAAATACTGGCCATGACCCAAATGCCACAATCAGCACTTGCAGTCAGCGTATAACCAAGCTTAAGGGACCTAGTCAGCAAGATTGACCTTGAATACTTCAATCAGCCAATTGGCTTCTTTACTTTGGGAAATTATTATAAGCAAATACAGTGTAAAGGACCATACTTACAACTCACACTTGAATATCTTTTTTATTAAACATCAACCAAGTAATACATAAAGCATTACAAAATTTAACAACAAAAAAACTGGCATATAGCAGCATTTGTGATAACATCTTTAGGTAGTGCAAGAAAGTATTTCCTCCTTTCCAGATATTTTAGACACAATTATATAATTCCTCTCTGAAACAACATTCAAGACTTAGAATGCACAATTTTCAAGAAAAAAATCTTACATCTGATTTGTTTTGCCATGATGTTAGCCCTGAAGGTTATTTTCATGGCATGAACAGGGTAGTTTAAAATACAGTAACAAACAATTAACTCTTACAGCACTGTAAGAAAAAAAACAACAACAGATTTTCTAAAAATGAAAAATAATGTTATTGTCCTGAACTATATGGTGAATTATACCTGAGCAAGATCTGGAACAGGTAATAGCTTGTCCACTCGGATTATAAACTCCCACATTAGCTTCTCTAGACTGGCTGCATAGTCTCCTCCATAGTGAAGGTGGAATTCCTCCTGGAGTCAAAGACAAAATGTCAGCATGCATAAATCAGATGTCGCATTAACTCAAAATTCTCAGACAATTTTAAAAACATTGATGGGTTATTTAAAACTACCTTCTATCATCAACAGAAAAAAATAGAAAATATTTGTGATGCTAATTATTAATAAAACAAAAGTTTTAAAGTGCCCCCTTGTGCTTTTTTGGATATTAACTTTTATGTAGAGTGTAATAGTTTGTGTATGTAAAAGGTCTGCAAAGTTTTAAAAATCAAAGTGCATTATAAATGGAGTTTCCCAAAATAAATAACTGATTATTGATCTAATTAAATCCTTGATCATAACGTTTTAGACATTGTGAGAAAAGAGGTGATGCTGTAATGTACAATATGAAAAAAAAAAAAAAAAAATTGACCTTGGAGGCATGTAAACCGGTTGTAGGAGACCTTTAAAACAAAATTAAGAGGAACAAAATTGTTTTAGCTTTACCTTGAAGAATTGTTTTCTGGCTGTTGGGTTCTTTAGGAGAGAGTGCACCAGGGTTTTGAAGTTGTTCTTAGCTTCCTCCACCTTTTGCTCCTTCCTCTGAGGATAAAATAATGTATATCACTTGCTAATGCATCAAACCATTGTGAAACAACATGCAAGAACAATCATTTAAACTTCAAAAGAAGCTAGATGAGACAGAGTAAAACTAGAAAAACAAACAAGCAAGGAAAAAGACAGCACCAATGTCTGGGCCAAACTCACCCTTCCACCGGGAATGGAGGAAGCTTCCAGCTTGCACAGCTCTTCCAGAACATGCTGAGTATCAGGAGGGTCAGATCGACGAAGCTCTTCTAAGATCATCTCCAGATTAACAAGGTAAAAATAGAAATGTCCTTATTATTTGCAAACCAAAGAAATCTTAGAAAACAAGCTTTAAATATAGGACCGACCAAAAGTTACATCACTGAACCACACTCCAATAGACAATGTACAATGCATGTATACATGACTGAGAATTACATAAAATATGAAATTATGTAAAAAAGGATCAGCCATTGGTTTACTTTTTTAGTTTAGTTTCAAATGCGACAGTACTTTTTTTAGTAATCTTACCAGTGCCCGCAAACCCATTGTCAGCTTGGCCCGATGTCTGTAATGGAGCAACCCAGGTACAGTCTCACAGAGTGATGTTACGATCTCCTCCAGTTTACCATAATACACTACATCCCTCTTCAGCATCACCTTCCACATGGCTGCGGACATTAGCCGCAGTGGTGGAGCTAAAAGCTGCAGAGCTGACAGGGGTAGAGGTGCACCTGTTGAAAAAAGACCTGAAACAATTATAATGAGCAAACTGTACTGAATCTTGAAGTTATAAACAGCTTAGTTTTATATATATATGTACGTGTGTGTCATCAATTGTTCAATTACACCTGTCTATATAACTTAATTTGTATATAGCCTATATAAATATTATAGATATGAGCTAAAATGACTTTAAAATAAGATTTTTTAAATACAGTAACAAACTTTTTTTTTTAAAGTACAACATGTTAATGTTTAAAATGTCAACTACCAATACTGATATTTTATGACTAATTTACAGCTATCACATGCTCATCTATATTTAACACATTAGCTGGAACTAAATGTGAATAGGAAATATCTTGCATCTAAAGACAGCAAATGCACGAAAACTAGACATTAAATCCGATCACTCTTCTTTTATTAGTAGATTATTACGAGCTACAATGCAGACCCACCTTCCTCCATGGAATTAATCGCTGTGTTGTTGTAATGTCCGTCCTGAAAACAAACAACTCGGATGTTTTGCAAATAGCTTATTTGATGAAAAAAAAAAAATCCTTTATATACGTTAGCATAACCAGTCATCTACAATATTCAGAGGGTAAAGGACAATTGGACAACACTGTGTTATAACGGTAAACCCAATGCAGGTCGCAGCAAGAATCCACTTCACGCGCCAAAATTACGAAATACTGTTTCCGGTGTGAAGTACGCCAAGAACATAGGCCAAGAAGAGAGCTGTTCAACCATGTGTTCAACAAAACAAAAATAACATATTAGTAAGAAATGCCTTTTTATTGAAATGATATTACAGTTCTTTACAATATGCAAAATGTATTTTATTTTTAATCAAAGTTATTTCAATGTTTCTTTGTTTTTTTCAGAAAGACGTGTAGTTCCGTCTGTTGTTTTGGTTTTCAAAATAAAAGTCTTCTCAGTTCAAGTATTGTGGATCTTAAAATAGATGCTCCCACCACAATGTTGGCAGCACTAGGTTTATTCTCTGACTTTAATTAAATGTATTAACATCCACATAATAACTACAAATAGATATTCACTATAAAAAACTATTTGGCCATGTAAAAACCTCAGGTTTTAAAAGAGCAGAGTTTAAAACTCTGAAATATGCTAATAATTAGATAAAATACCTAAAAAGTTCATTAGCAAAGAAAAATCATACAAAATTATGTTTATGTTTTCTATTAGTGTTGTGAGGTAGAATTTATTTACAACAGCATTTATTTACAGTATAGGGATAAGTTGTTGGCTTAAAAATACCTTTAATGAATTTCTAACAGATAAATGTGGGGGGAAATCATTACAAAGTTTCAAGCTCACAGCCAACAATAAGTGTTTCAACACTCCCCAGTCTCCCCATACTTACATCATGCACACCTTGGCTCCTAAACAGCACAGTCAAGAGACCTTGCCCAATGACACATTCTATCAGACTAAATCATCCTGCAAAGACAAAGTCCACTTGGCTAGAATCACAGTAGGCTGTTATTCTCAAAAAGATATTCATCCCTAGCCGTGACTCAGTATGACCAGTTTACTTCAAACAGTGAGGCAGAAGGGACTGTAAACAACCAAAATTGAGTGAATAGACAGAGGACCTCGACCACAGAGCATAATGGAAACAACGTCCTCCCTGTTCAGGTATAGTTTATTAATGTAAATTTGTTGACAATAAATTCTGTTATTTATAATATACCTTTAGATGTATATACTTTAAAAAGCTGCCACATTTACATATATAGGCCAAAGTATTTGACCAAAGGTCATAGTAAATAGATGAAAAATATAAGTAATATCATTGTTTGTCTGTAAGTCTTGAAACATTGGACTTTAACTGTGGGTTTCACAGCACTGTTGTTTTATTCTGTTAACAGCTCTTTAGATAAGAGAGAGTCTGATTACCGCCATGTGTCTGTTCTTGTCCCACTTTTTTAAAGGAGACATTGATTATTAAAGGAAAGGAATATTATTCAAAGTATTATTTTTACACATCCTCATGTTGTTCCAAACCTCTGTGGCTTTTGGGTCGCTCTTGTCCATTTGTTGGTTTCAAAGTTAAGAAAGGACACAAAAACACACACAAAAAACAAGCCTACATAAGACATTAGATAGCTTTGTGTTATAAACCGAAATCTTAAGTCTTAAATCCCGAAATCTTAAGTCTTAAATCTTAAATGATATTTTTTTGTTATAATCTTCCCATTCAAGTGAGCTGTTATCAGATCAGTGAGTCAGGTGAACTCGAGAACCAGATCATAATGATTTAGACAGGAGATGATTAAATGAAAGAACAAATTTCTAAATATAAGAACATCACTAATTATCTCATTAAAAAATTCCAAGAACAGCTAAGGAGGATGTCCAGATTGTCAGTGAAAATCAAATTTCACTCTGTTCCTCACACAAAGCTATTGTATATGACTTCAGAAGGCTTGAAGTACATCAGTCATATGAACTAGGACAGATTTGTTTTAATGTTTTCGAAAGTAGTCTCTCATGGCCTACTCACCAAAGCTGCATTTACTTGACCAAAAATACAGTATATATTCAAATATCAAATTTCTATTCAAATATATTTTAAAACGAAATTTATTCATGCGATGACAATACTGAATTTTCACTGTCCATTTCTCCAGTCTTCAGTTTCGATCCAATAAAACTTCACACAAAGCTATCACAGGGTTTCAGAAGATTCATGTGTCAAATAATCCAAGTAGACCAGTACAATACTTCAAAATCCTTTGAGAAAGAAAGTCATACTGAGGATGTAGGAACGGAAATAATGGGAATTGTAGTTTCTGGGGAAATTGTTCCTTTTCTAAACTGATTCCAAAAACAACTTTCACTTTCTTGACCTTACCTTTCTGTTTTTGATGATTTGCTTCCTCCTCATTTCCAATCTCTCTTTCATCCAGGTCAGTGTCTCGGCGGGTTTGGTCGCCCCCTCAGCGTCCGTTCAGAGTGTGTTCCTGGAACAGAGAGGTCAAAAAAGGAATCACTGCAGGATCCTTAGAGGAGCTCCAAGAGAAGGTATGAACAAACAAACAAACAAAAAAAAAAAAAACAGTTTTAGTCCAACTGAAAGTTTTTACATATTTGATCATGCTGTTGGACATTTGTATACTGTCATTCTTACCTCAGGCAGCTCAGGCTCTCTTGGTAAAGTCTGAACTGACTTTGGTGTGTGAGGAAGATGGGACCGAGGTTGACTCTGATGAGTTCTTCATAGCCCTGCCGGACAACACCGTTTTTATGGCCCTGAACCCTGGAGAGATCTGGAAACCTCATCCTGTATGTATGTGTGTTTGTGTCAAGCAGAAACCATTTTTTATTTCACCTCGAATTATTAGTTGTAGTGGTTTTAAAAAACTCACTCACCCCCATGTCATCCAAGATATCCATGTCATTCTTTCTTCGGTCGAAAAGAAATTAAGGTTTTTGATGAAAACATTCCAGGATTTTTTTTCCCATATAATGGACTTCAATGTAAACCAAACGGTTTACGGTCCAAAAGACACTTCCAGTGCAAACTGCAAACTGTTCAAAGGGCTTTAAACGATTTCAGACGATGAATATCAAGCAAATATTATCAAGCGAAATGATCGCTCATTTAAAAAAACAAAAAAACAAAGTTTATAAGCTCAAATGGTCGCCTTGCTCTGTTCTGTGATGCGCATTCGTGACTCTCGTCTTTGAACTCATTTATCAAAATGAGCAAATCTTTTTTTTTTGTGTCGTTTGGTTCATTCAAAGAACGAAAGGAACGAGTTGATTCGGGAAAAGATTCGTTCATTTTGATGAACGAGTTCAAACAGGAGAATTCGAATGGAATCGTTTAAAGCCCTTTGAACAGTTTGCACTGAAATTGTCTTTTGGACCTTGAACCGTTTGGTTCCCACTGAAGTCCATTATATGGAAAAAAAATCATGGAATGTTTTCATCAAAAACCTTAATTTCTTTTCGACTGAAGAAATAATGATATGGACATCTTGGACGACATGGGGGTGAGTAAATTATCCGCAAAGTTTTTTTTTAAAAGTGTAAAACTATGTTTCGCCACTAATCTGACTTCATCAACATTAGAAAGGTAGTAATATCCATCACATTTATACTTATCAGTATCACACTTCAAATCATGAAGCAAAATATGAATACATTTTCTTAAGATTCATTCATTTATCAGTTTATTATTCAGTGGTTTATCTTTTCACTAATTTTCTCCCTCCTAGTTACTTCAAAGGGGTAACAACAAACCAGGTGATAATAAGCCAAGGACAGGAAAAGACATCGCTCAGATCACCTTTGACCTTTACCGTACGCACCCCAAAGATGTATTCGGCTCACTGAATGTGAAGGCCACATTCAAAGGGCTCTATTCTGTCAGTGCAGATTTTCAATGCTTGGGACCAAAAAGATTCCTGAGGTAAGCAGGGTTCCTCTTAAACTCTAAGCATTTTGAAGGTTTGTTTTACTAGCTATTTGCACAAAATAATCTTTATCAGTTAAGTCACTGAATTGGATTTACCCATTTGTTGTGTGTCAGGGAGGCGCTCAGAGTCATGTCCACTCTCCTCCATGCTGCTGGACACTTGCTGATCTCCTCGGCTTCTGTAATTCGCAGAATAATCCAAGGGGCGGATCTTCTTCAAGCCCAACAAACCCAGCCTATCGAGTATTGGAATTAACTGGAGAAATCTATATTTTAAGACTTGAAACCGATATCACTAAGAATGTAACTGAGGGAGAGACATTGAGGTGTTTCCTAGATTTTTATTTTCAATTTAACATTAATGCATTAGGTAACATGAACAACAATTTTACAACATTTATTAATCTAGGAGGTAAATGATATTTTCTATAGGGTTCAAAAGTTTGGGGTTGGTTATATTTTTTAAATGTTTTTGATAGAAATCTCTTATGCTTACCAAGACTGAATTTATTTGATCAAAACACACTAAAACATTAATATTTTGTGTAACTTTTTTATTTTAATATATTTTAAAATGTAACTTATTCATGTGATAGCAAAACTGAATTTCCAGCATCTTCAGTGTCACATGATCCTTCAGAAATCATTCTAATATGCTGATTCGCTGCTTAACTAACACTTGATATTATTGTTCCAACTTATGTTGGAAAAAGTTAATGGTTAATATTTTTGTGGAAATCATGATTATTTTTTTCCAGGATTCTTTGATGAATAGACATTTCAAAAGATCAGCATTTATTTGAAATGTTTAAATTGAATAGTAAAATATGCTAATAATACATTAGTACAGTTTATTAGATTAATAAATGCTGAACAAAAAATGTTTATCATTGTTAGATGATACTAATGCATTAACTAATGTTAATTAACTTTATTGTAAATTGTAAAGTTACCATTTATACCTTGCTGGTTTATGGGCAATTCATTGTGAAAAAGTTGCTCCAGGTTTATGAAAACCTAGGTTTTTATGCCTTTTAGGAGTAATATTTTATTTTTAGTCTAAGACTACCCAGTGTTACTTATTCTGTGTGTTTGACTTTATACATGTTCATTTCAAATGTACTATTCAATATGTTTACATGATAGAACACTGTATTATAATTGTATCTTATCATTTTGATACACTGAAAAAAGTGACCAATTGACGAGGAAACCTGTTGCCTTAAAACGATTAAATAAACTTCTCAAATAGGCATGAAGTTTATTACTTTATCATTTTATGGCAGCGGGTTTCCTCACTTTTTTTTAAAGTAATGTCAACTATTCACATTTTACAGTATAGTCGCTTTGGATGGAAGTGTCAGCTAAATGAGTAAATGTAAAAATGTAAATACAAAAATTGTTGTAATGGTGAATGTTTAGAAAATAAACATGTTTTTAAGATCAATTTATTAAGTAAAACCAAACTGGTACAAAAAGCTTCAGCACAAAAAAAAGACAGTCTTTCTAATTAGCTTAGTTAATGCATAGACTAATCAACTTCAAAAAGATACTACAAGATTTTAATTAGTTTTCAAAAAAAAAAAAAAAAGAAAAAAAGGAAAGAAATAAGGACCACAAATATGATTTGGGGAAAAAATTAAATATAATCAAGCACATAAATTGTAGAATTATGTCAGAACAATGTTTCCATCAAAGAAACATATCTGTGTAGCACACATGTGGAGATGAAAGATTTTAGGTATGCTGCTAATAACCTTAAATACAATTGACCTTTGTAAAAGCAAACATCTACATATCTAAGCACGAAGTGCAACTTAAACATGAAAATGGCAACATGCATGCATTCTCTCTGTTGAGTCACAACGAAAATTTATTAGACCTCTGATGAAACAAGCTACCAAACAAAATACATTGTACTATAAATTCAGTGCCTTGCCATACACAGTTTTGTTTCGATTACTTTAAAGTACATATTCTAATACTAAATACTTTTGATTCAAGTAAGATGCTTAGGTTGGAGATACATATTGCATAACAATGTTGTGAGAGAGGTTCTACAAGGCCCTGGTCATAGCAGTAAATTGGGATAGAAATATCCAGATAGGTTAAGAGAAAAAAAAAAAAGTATTTGTGTAACATCTTTGGCAGTGATGTGGAATTCAGTTTCCACCTATCTGCACAGCTACAAATGCCATTGCAAACTGACTTTGCTGCCGAGGTCAGAGTTCACCCTCAGGCAAAACTGGGGTTCCTCCTCTAAAAAGTTCATCCCAGTTTGTTGCTTCGCCCCCTCCACCTCCGTTGACTACAGCAGAATGATCCAAATTCAACCCAGAGCCCATGTTCTCAAATGAGACTCTTCCCCGTGAATACTTCCCGCCCTTTTTCTGTTGTTGCATTATGACGGCGATGATGCGTTCCCTCTCCTGTGAGGTCATCCAGCGCATCTGATTATGTTTGACATGGTAGCGCGTGTCTCCGTACCACTGGATGATCTCTGTCCTTGTCAGGCCTGTCTTCTGCTGGAGAATCACGTAGTCGTCGCTTGTGGGCCACTGGCAGCGGAGGAAGTTTTGCCGCAAAATTTCCAACTGCTCCCTCGTCTTCTTGCGAAGTCGCACGTTTGGTTCGACCCGGCCGCGGAGGAATGACGGAGAGGGACAAGGAGATGGGGAGATATCGGCAGAGTACTGTTGAACGGAAGCGTTGCCGTCTTCAAAGTCACCTTCGTCACTTCCTTCATCCTTGGTGTCATTTGATTGGTTGAGCGGTTCCTCATCGTCAGCCACATCCACATCAACCTCAAATCCCGTTTCTGCTTCGTCAGCCTCGTCGTTGTCATAAAAATCGGCACCAGGTAGAGCGTCGTTCTCCAGCTCGTTCTGAGAGTTCTGTTTGGGCAGCTGCATTGTGCGATTGCGCCCAGCGAGCTTGGCTAGCCATGCCCGGCCGTTCTTGCGAAGCTGGTAGCGACTGTCAGCGAACCATTTGCGGATTTCACGCCGATTAAGTCCAGTCATTTTCTGGAGCCGCTGAACCTCGCCGTCAGAGGGCCAAGACTTCTGTACAAAACTGCGGCGCAGGGCCATCAGCTGCGCTTTCGATTTTTTCCCTGGCAAGCAGTGTAGAGACTGTGAAAGCTCGGGGACTTCGGAGTATGGCATTGCGTTCTGTTGATCGTTCATAATCACGAACGGTGAACGTCCATAGGCATCGTGCAGCTGGGCTCCAGTATTGTGGGTACTATCACTTTGGAAGTGGGGATTGACTTGAGGAGCTTGGGATGCAGATCCATGACCATTTTTGTACACGACATTAGAACCGAGAAACTGCTGCACAACGTTATTAGATTGGGAAGCATTATTCTGGCTAAAATGCTGGCGGTTTTGGTCAATGTGTTGAGGAACAGTACGACTGGGTTTAGGCGTGTGGTCTCTCTGATCAACATGGGCATCCTGTTGCGTTTCATCACGTCCTAAACAATCCTCCTCGTCATTGTTTTCCACACACTCCTCGCCGAGCGCTTTTTTCTGAATCCGCCACAGCTTGCGTCGCGTTTCTTGGATGTCGTCATCAGCCCAGCTAATTCCGTAACGTACCCGTTGCATCATGAACCAAGCTTTAACTCTCTCCGGCGGTAATTCACACTTTCGAGCTAGAGCGCTCGCCTCCTGTGATGTGGGGTATGGGAACTCATTAAACGCTTCCACGAGTTCTGACACGGCATCCAGCTCGTGGACCTGCTCCGAGCGCACCCAGATGAGCTTTAACCCCTCGGATACCAATGGAAGACAGACTAGGTTAGCCTGGTTGTGTGTTGATGTGCCAGAGGAGGCCGTTTGCTTCTTTTGGCAGGACTTCTTAGTTCCCGAAGAGCAGGGAGACGTCTCCTGAGGTAATTCGGGGGAGGAGCCTGGCGTTTCTTCAGAAGCAGGCGAGACGTCCATCTCCTCTTGTTCTTTTGCCTCTACGGAGGATGTCGTCTCATTTGAGTCTTCGGGAGTCTGAAACGAAGTAGTTTCAGATCCCTCAGGGGTGACTGGCTGAAAAGAGCGAGATCAAGAAATATGAATACAAAATGTATCAGGTGAGAAATTCATAATCTACAAATTTCTCCAATAAGGTTAAAATGCCACAAAAGGAAATCACTGCAGTTAAAGTCACCATGAAATCCAAATTGACAATAATATATTTTTTAATGGAATACTGCAGTGTTTATTATAAATTATTTATCCATGCACATCGTTCTTTTTTTTAAATTCATAAGCCCTCATAATCTTTAATATTAACTTTTCCTCCCTCTCGCAACCATATCTCTTCTCTGCTGGGCAATAATGCTTCCCCTTGAGATCACAGCGCACTGTGATATTATTTAAACAATAACAATTGGCGATTTTAATGTAAATTTTGACTTTAACATACTGGCCGTGTCCCAATTCAGAGCCTGTGTCTATAAAACACTATATATCTGTTTTGTAGTGGTTGCTTTTCTGATACATCCTCAGTGACGGTATGCGTACAACCTCAGTAAATTACAAAAAATATGTTTTTTGACAGCAATTATGTTTGTTTTCAAATAGGTCCCACTCCCAACACTCTCCCATTGGTTTGTCAGAGTTAGTCCCGCCCCAAACAATAGTTTTTACCCTTTACTCTAGGCTCGTAAAAACTCTCGGCAATAGGATAAATTATTTACATTTAAACAAATAACGTTACTCTACAGAATGCTTAGTGGACCACACAGCTAACAAAAACTCGAGAACATCAATAAATAGTGATATTAACACCAAAACGTTAACGTTACTTACTTTATCCTTGACGACGCTTTTTCCCAGGTCACCTACTCGCTCCTCCTCGAGCGCTCCACATCGCTCGTTCCTCACCGAGTCAGAAAGGCTGGTAACAGGGTGAGCGGCGTGCAGGTGCTGACTGAGACATTTCACATCTTGCGCTTTATAACCACAAATCCGACACTCGTAAGCATCCTTAACCGTCTCCCCAGCATCTCCTCCAGGCTTTGCCGCTGGGTCTAGTGGTGAAGAGTGCGTGCTTGCGGTCTCGAGCTGCGGAGCTGCGCACTGCTCCATGGCAACCTATGCACGACCTAGCCAAGACGCAATTCATACAAGCTAACACAGAGATCAGGTAGCTAAATTTCTCCCACAACAAAGACGGTGCGCAATACTCCAAAGGATGTAACGAGTTTCATTTGAATAAAATATATGTATAGAGGGAGTCCACATGAAAGAGTCAAATGCTAAATCCGAATTTATGGCCACACTGGTCAGAGTATGGAACAAAGGCTGGCTAGCCAGCGAGCTAGCACACGAGCTTGTCGTGTTGGCTTCACACAGAAGCATATAAAAGTAAAAATAGTCCGCTCGGATGCAAACAGGTTTATTTATTGTTATTCTATCCTTCATTAGATGCAGTTATTTAAGAAATAAGGCAATTACAAGTGCCACTCCGAGCCAATCGCACTCGCCTATGGGTCGCACAGTTGTCCAGAAAGCTGTCATACGTTTGGTTTGTCGCATCCCCCGAGTGTAAAGCCAGAGCGGCTTCAAAATAAAAGTTCATCGACAGCCGCTTTCTCTTTTTTCATTTGAGATGGTAAAATAGCTTTACATTTCCAAAAAAATAGTATCAGTATAGCCGATACAGATTTTGCACACATACAAATAGAAGTAAGTAAAAACAATATATAAATAAGAACAGGTTATGTTTAATCAGAAAACAAATTATTTCATGGATGACCTAATTTACAAACACTGTTAACAAATACATTTTAACAAAGGTTTCTTTAGATTAGATATTAGTCTAGCATTTATCCTTTATATTAAAGCCGTAAACAAAAAGGTGTGTGTGTCAATGTGACTGTACCTACATGGACTTCACTTGACATTACTTTTGAGAAGTATAAATGACAAGTCAATTCTAAAATAAAATAGCAAATCTTTATTTTTTTTATTCAGAAATGGATGTGCTTTGTTTTGAAATTGACATGCATTTTGATCTAATAAATTATGGAATTATTTATTTTATTCAATTTTAGTGTGTCTGACTTCACTTATATAAAATCAACTGAAAATGTTAATTAAGATATTATTATTTATTGATACTGATCCAGTCTTACTGTTTTCTTCTAATCAGTAGTGAAAGGCTTTCAATTTACTGGAAAGGTAAATTCTCTTAATTTGATCTTGAAACACAGAAAACATCTGTAAGATTTTTAAAAAAAAAAATCTAGCTATTCAATTTTTACTGGTTTAGCAAGTACATCAATGTAGAACAATAATGATTATCCCAGAAAACTTAGTAAGAACTGAAGTTGATATAAAGACTGTTATAGTCAAATCAGTTTTTTTATCGTAGGCCTAATGATATACATTTTTAATCTACCCTTGTTAATAATTAAGCCAGACATTTAGTTGGGTCATCTATAGCAGTTCCGTGACCGTGGAGAGCGAAGGTTTGTTTCTCACTGAATTTGTCATCTATAAAGGTTAAAAAAAAAAATTAGCCAGACTGACCCTCACATAAATCTGGGGACATTTTGTGAGAGCCAGATATCCAAAATGGCTGCCGTCGGCCTAGCTGGAAATGAAATTTTGAATGGTTTTGCCCACAGTGCTGTATAATACATGGTTTCTGAGATTAATTGGGTCAAGAAATTCATAAAAGTTGTAGATTAATTAATTTGACCTATTTTTGACCTTCAAATTCAAGATGGCCGCCAATTTTTGGCTCTAAATGTCATTTTTTTTAAATCATCATAGAGCCTAATTAGGCTCAAATGAAAGCTCTGCTCATACTTCAGTTATGGACAGTGAAATTACAGCATACACATACTGTAGGTCATCAGATGTCTGGGGTGGAATCAATGAAAGCAGGGAGACAGAGGAGATTCTGCTTGGAGTTCACAATCACATTGAATCACATTTTCAAACAGACAGTCTGCGCTGGTTCTCTCTGAATATTTTGACTGGACCATTGGTCTTTGTGTCACCTCATACACTAACAGATTTTATTATACAGATTGAAGGAAAGCAAAAATAATCTCTCTTTTTTGAAAACACAAAGAGCAATATATTACAGAAGAGCGTAAGATCACACAGAGTGCATAAATTACAGCATCAAAACAGGGTTAGGTTTAGATCCAAGTATGTGCGACATGAATTCCCGGCCAACCGTCCATGGAAGATAGAAGCGACCTGGGACAACATTTCTCACAGCTGCTAACCTTTTACAGCAGAAACAAACCAACCAAAGGTTGTTTACAGTGTGAACTCAAAAACAAATATGTACAACGACAGACTTTGCCCCCTTTTTGCCTCGGAAAACATAACTCTACAAACCAAAAGAAACACGAGACAAAATGACCCATATGTTAGATGGCAGCAAACAGAAATACTCTGTGTGCTCAAACAATAATCAGAGATGAAAATGGAAAAGGATCATTGAAACGTCTTGTTTTTTATTTTCTATTCTTGTTAATTGTTTTGTTTATATATTATGAATGATATTTTTAATTAAATAAAAGTTTTCATAGAGTAACCTGTTTTTTGTTATTTAAGTATCATTTAATTTTATTTTAAAGCAAGTTCTCATGTTAAATTGTAATTATGTTATGTAAATGCATACTAAATGCATACATAGTTCCCAAATGCCATCAATGTACCCAAATGCGTAAGTTCTAAGTGATTAGGGAGGAGATGAGTCTATTCCAACTGCAATAAACAATGATAAATCAACTTTCTTTTTTTTAGCATCCTGGATTGCATCATCCATCTTCTGGATGAATAATCTCTTTCTTAAGATGATATAGTGAGGTATTTCTGTCATGCATATAATTAGACAAGATTGTGTTACTGTATGATGTGTAAAGTCAACTGATGATTCTTCATAGGCACAGTGGAAGAAAATTTTAACAATGGTGTGTGATATTTGTTGTGTCAAACTTTACACCAGCATGCCACTTTTGATTCTTTTGAGGTATTTGTTGTACATCAAAGTACAACAATAATGATTATTGCTGAAAACTTGAAGAACTGAAGATGATAATAAAGACTGTTGCAGTCAAGTCGATTTTTTGAATGAATATACGTTTTAACATTTTTTATTTAACCTTGTTAATAACAAAGTCTGACATAAGTCATGATTCCCCATGGAACAAAAAGGGAGGATGAACTAAAAATGTGGCTATATCACGTAACGAGTTGTGCAAGTAAAGAATAAAGGTCACAAATGAACCATAAACATCTCTTCATCCTAGCAAATATAATTTCATTAGTAATATATTAACATGCTCCATGAAAATACTGCACACTGAATCCAAAGGTCAGTTTTTGATAAAGAAATTCTTTAACTTATAGACTCATAGCGAAGACAGAGAGAGAAAGATTTTATTACATTTGTAACAAAACGTTCAAATATTTGAAGTGAAACAAAAAATCAGCAGCTTTTGATGAATGTAGTTCAGTCAACTCTTACCTCTCATGCATCAATGTTAAAATCAATTATCATGTTTTAAATCAATTCATTATTGCTTGAAAAGCTAAGGGCAGTTACTCTGTCAATTCACACTTCTCCAGCAACCCCAATTCACCACCAATAAAGGTTCTTTTTTGGCATCTTTAGTTCTGTGAAGAATTTTAAACATCCACGGAACCTTTCCACGGCACAAAATGTTATTTATAGTGGGAAAAAAATTCTTCAGATTATTAAAAAGTGTTTCACACAAAGAAAAAAAAATTGCTTTGTTCTATTAAAGGTTCTATGGGGAACCAAAAATAGTTATTTAAAGGGACACTCCACCCATGTGCATTAAGATTTCCATTGTTTGAAATCCAGTCATACAATACTCTATTTCCCCTGAGACGAGAGAAATCTGCTATTTCCCCTTTTCACTTCCTTCTACAATGCCGCAAAAACCGTCATTTTACGTCATTGTAGGGGGAAGCGTGGGGGGGGGGTGTGTTCTGTAAAGACTACAAGCACTAGTTCCCACCCTTTCAAACCCACCCATAGGGGGTTGGACCTAATGCGCTAACAGACCTATCACAGATCAGTGCCAGTGCGTTTGATATCACCAGAAGAAACTTTTTGAAAATATGGACAAAGGTACTGAATACGCAGACGGACGCATTATGGATAAGGTTGGGTACCGAAACGCGGTGCCAATTGGGAACCGGTTCCGACGTAAACGGTAATAACCAGACCGAATAAGAACGAAAATTTGAGTCTCTGTGTCATGAGACGCACACACGCAAACTCTCTCGCTCTCTCCCTTGTGCGCACACTATACGGTTTGGAGCACAGTCTGATCTGTCATATGTCGCTCTTATGTCATCATATTATATTAGTGCGCATTATCTGATTTCATTGTGCGAAATGATTTTCAGGCGGTAGCATAGAGTGGAGCTCAACTCTAGTCTACATTGATGGGCAGAGTAGTGGGAGTGGCCTGCGGAGCAGAGCAGTGCAATGCACTATGGGGATTATTGTCTACAATCCACCAGCACTAAAAAGTCATTTTCTGCCTTTTTTCAGCCAAGAAGGACCCAAATTAGAAATTTATGATACTATTCTACTCCACATATGACCCACTTTCAATACATATTCATGTCTCCACCGGTGGAATTACCCTTTAAAAGCATCACTGCGAAAACCTTTCGGAACCTTTTTATAAGAGTAAAACAAATTCTCAATGTCAAAATTGGCCACTGCTGCAAATAAAATGTAATACATTTTTTGTTCTCAAAATGTTTCTATACACACTACATCACAAGATTATGAACGTATTTATCTATTCTTTGTAATGGTGCTATCAAAATTAAGGTTATGGGGTTGATTCCCATTACCTTGAAGTTGCTTTAGATAAATGTAAAGAAAGTTGACAAATTGAATAGGAAGCATATTTAATACAATCTATAATTAACACAACTGTTTTTAATTCATATTTACTTATTAGTGAGTTCATTTATTTGTTGAAATTGACAGGTGAGATGATCATTGGGGCTGAGTATGTGCTTTTAATGTTTGTACATGGGTTTAAGAATGGATAGAGTACCTCAGTGAACCACTGATCAGTGAAAGAGTAGATATGAGAACTGGACTCCACATCATAAAAGGAGACCAGACCCTCCTCATAATCCACAAACACACCCACCTTCTGGGGCTTCACTTTCAGGGATAGAGAGACAGAGGTTCCAGCACAGGCACTATACTGGTTCCCATTTCTCAATCGCACTGTCCAGTATCCATTCTGAGGACTCAGTGTGATCTTATCCTTTCTGTTAATGGATTCTTTGGCAACTCCTAAATCCCAATCAGTTTTTCCCTTCACCTGCACGTCAAAATAAAACCTTCCAGAAGAGAATCCCTGCTTTCCCAGGACATTACCACATTTATTAAACCTTGCAGGGTTGTCTGGGACGTTCTGTTTTTTTTCTCCACGTCGCACTTGTTTGCCATCATCAGACAAGATGAGAGATTTATGAGCTGTGTCTGGATCCAGAGTCACATCCACTAATAAAAATTAGAAAATTATTATATTTATATTAACATCACATATATTACGGACATATTGAGGGCTGATGCATCACTATACTGATGCCATATCACCACGGATTAAAAAGACATAATTTCTTTTTGTTTCTTACTCACCGGCATATTTTCTTCTCTTTGCGATCTCTAAAAACAGAAATTATTTTAAATGTATTTAAAATGAATTTAGTCGAACACAGAAATTCCACAAATCACATAAGATTACAATGCATTCTCACCTTTTCGAATCCTCCTCAAATAGCGAACTGTGGAAATTATAAAATATAAATAAGATAAATCATTATACAATTATATAATTATAATTGATCAACAGTTTCTTTACGTTCAGATATAACCACAAAATTAAGACTTACATTTTTTTTTTGCATTAAAATAAATCAATGAAAAACAGATCACCTCTTTTTATGTAAACAAAAGTAGCAATTGCAACTGTAGTAATGATGCCGAACACAACTGTAATTGAAATCCAAATGACTGATGTTCTCCAAACTTGAAACATTTTACCTGTAACAAATACACCATACAGCATGAGATGTGAGCAATATAGGCCAAGATATTATGTTAAATACAAACAAACAAACAAAGTCGAACAGTAGGCTACATTTTCTGTACTAAAACATTTAGGCAACAATCAATGTGCAAATTAAATCATAATTCATTATGAATCATCACGACAGTATCAAAATAAATTTGAAATTTGAGAATGATTTAGTATATTTTGTTTTATAATATATTTTTTTTTTATTAGAGGACCCGCCAAACAAACGGGTCCGGCGAAACATCCAGTAGCACCTCGTTGCAATACACGAGATCCTTTGTTCTTTTTGCCTATTTTGGGTTCGGCCAAAAATTCCGAGCTCGGAGCCCTCCCCCTGGACAGCATGCCAAATCTTAATCTTTACTCCGTTTAATTGATGTAAGTTTGAACTCGTGAAATGGTAAAGAGTGGGGAAGCCTCCTGAGAAGTTCTGAGATTTATCTGTTAAGTACACTTATATATGGTTTTAAGATGGTCTCTTAATTATCTTTTTAAAAAATAGAGCACTTAGTGGCATGCCATTGTTAAAGAGAAGTCAGAAGGATGTTTAAATAACTGTGGCAGGCGAAATAAAAATGGAAGACAACCCAACGCTCATTGGTTAAATAAGTTGGAAGTAAATGTAATGAAAGTTCCAAATGAGATTGTTCGATGATCTGCTGGTGCTTTGTCTTTGTTGGCTGGAACTTCTCAACTTGAGTGATTTCTTGCAAAGAGGGGAAACCTTTTTCTACAACATGATAAACTACCATACCAAAATCATACTTACTTGAGACAATGATGTCCGTTTGCAGCATATGATGTTTCAGTTTGACTCTGCAGTGATACTTGGTCTCACTGTTATGCACAGTGATCCTTTGTTTCACGCTGAAGCCTTTTGCATCTGCATGCACTTCTTTCTCAGAAATCAAAACATTTCCTTCACTGTCCAGGGTTCAGGGTTCCAGCCTTCACATGCACACAGAAGACGAAGCCCTCCTGAATGATCAAAGTCCTCTATAATGATCAGTGGATGAGTTCCTATAGCTGCAGGGGATCAAGGATAACAATAATTCAAATTGTACTTGTATATTGTATTATTGTGAAATAAACTTTTACATTTATTTCAAAGGCACTGTAAATCTAAGATAATATTTCTGCCCGAGCTAGTTTTTGTGTGAATTTGTTGCAAAGAACATCCAAGCACTAAAAAGATCACTTTTATGAAAATAATATAAAACGCCATCAAAATTGTTAAAATATATAATTTCAGTCGTCTGCTCACCTCCGACATTAACATTAACAGTGATATCATCATACCAGGAGTTGGACTCAATAAAACACTTGTAAGCTCCTTCATCAGAGACTTGGACTGTTGATAGTTTGAGCGATGCATTTCCATTCTGTAGTAGATCTTGGAACAGTGCTGTTCTCCCTCTGTAGGACTCACTGTGCTCCGTGATTCTGCTTTCACGATTTACATAGAGATGCACTATTTCATCTTTGTCGAGTCTAAACCATTCCACTTTCATGTCCACAGCACTGGTGTTTGGTTTGATATAACAGGGCAGAATTACATCTTCACCAACAACAGTGAAGAGAGGCGCTGCAGGCCCCACAACATTATACAGCTCTAAGAAAAAGAAAACCATGTCTGAACTGGTCGTAAAAGATTCGATTCTCAACATGTTAAGACATGTGGTTTTAACCACGTTATATAGACTTGGTAGCACTGCATCTTTAAAATGTCAACACTGTCTGTTTTTTATTTAAGGTGAGAATGATTACCTGATGTTAAATCTGTAAGTGCACAAAAAATCAGAGCCACTCCAACCAACTTCATCCCTGCAAAGAAACAATTGCTCTACTAAGAGAAATGTCAGGGCATTTATTACAAATAGTATACTATGCATTGAATAAAATAAATAGAAATAATGATTTAGTCCAAATGCTTACCTAATTCGCCTTTCTGCTGTCTTTGAACTCAATCTTTGAAAGGCTTGCTATCACTTCCTTTAGAGAAAAACCAGACAAACCAGAACACTCACACATCCAAACACTCACATTTAAAGGTGCGCGCACACACACACACACACACACACACACACACACACACACACACACACACACACACACACACACACACACACACACACACGCACGCACGCACGCACGCACGCACGCACGCACACACACACACACACACACACACACACACACATTAAGGAAACACAGTCTAGATGCCTATACTTGTCGGTTTCACTGTTGTTAACTACAAACATATTTTTTTTTAAATAATTGTTAATTGTAATTAAGCTGAAATAAAATATAGAAAACAGAAATGTTAATGAACCACTTCATGATTTATAAATCTTTATGCCACTTAAAACTACATCTGCATATTTTTTTTGGTAGTTTCTGAGTTTGTATTTATATTCAGTTTAGGTTTGTTCAAATCATTAAAAGGGCAATATACCCCAAAATGATTATTTATCCACAACTTATATGGCTTTCTACTGCTTAACATTTGAAAACTGTTTCAACTGTTTTTGTCCAAATAACATTAGACCCCACTGACTTTCATGTAAAAAAAAAGAGATAAAAAGAGTTTTTGTTTACGTAAATGCAGCACATCAAATGCACTTTACACCATTTAATGAGTGAAAAAAAGAAACTGTACACAAATTTCATTGGTATTTGGTTTATACAATAAAAAATAATTTGAGAATTCTAACAAGATTTGTGAAAAGTGCCACTTGAACTGATGCCTATATAACCAGTTCTACCCTAACCGGTTGAGGTGAGTTTCCCAAAAGCATCGACATCGTTAGCCAACTATGGTAGCAAGTTCTGTCGTTATCTGCATAGTTCAACAAGTCGGTGTTTCCCGAAAAACAATCGTTCCAACGAACATTCGCAAACAGCATCGCAGAGTTGTGTGATTTGAACGACGTCTTGAGCAAAATAAGCTGACATTCAGTACAACCGGTGCCTTTTATTTAGAATACATACAAATGTAATTTACGTCTTTTAGTTTGTCAAAAGATTTAAAGTACCTTGTTTGAAGAGTGCGCATGTGCGAACGTAAGAACGAGCCAAATATTGAGTCTAATAAAGCAAAATAACTGAAAACAATTTGAAATAGTCCTCAGATGACATGTCTGTAATTTATATTAACAAATCTAGCGTTAATTGGATCTTAAACAGTTCAATTAAAAGTAGTTATTACTCCACCACGTGCGAAACCAACGAATGATACTTTGCGACAATGGGTTTCAGGAAACAGTTGCGACTAGCTAGTTGATTTCTCCAACGATGCATCGTATCATGGTAGTGAAGTAGCGAGTTATATCGTTGTGCGGGAAACGCACGCCCGAGCGGGACTCAAAATGTGGTCTACAGGGGAGGCGAAAGCTCTAACAAGGACACTATCCACAGCTTAACATCAGTCGCTAAAGCACCTTTTCAGATCAGGGGAGTGAGTATAACACGTATAACTTTTACTGGCCTACGCCCGTTACACCGATCGATGCACCTCTTTGTATGCGTTTCGCAATTTTCAAACTGCACCAACTGACGCTCTTTCTGTATCTTGGTCTTCTGAGATAGTATCACTAAAAAAAACATTTTCTAATTTCTTTCAGAAAATTGAGTCTTACAATAGTATTCATATGTTTATTGAAAGCGACTGGGGAAAAATGACATGAAACAATTCCCTTGTTGTAAATGAACTGGCTCCAGTTATTGGTGGTTGCGCTGGGGGTGTTCTTTGTTGTTTGCACCTGCTGGTGTTGTAGATTTTGAGCATGAGGAAATACGCTGGGTGCGAAGCTTCTGCACACACTCTCGGTCCAGCAACAGTTGACGTTGATGATTCCGTAGAGCAACCCATTGACTTCTTAGAGCCTCATCTCTCAGGACAAGGTTTTTTAACTCCTCACACAGGCTTTTATTCTGCTGATGCACCACATTTGTAGAGGACATCATGGAGTGATATAACTTCTTAGGGAGAGGGAAGAGAAAACTCCTTGACTCAGTAGCTCCCATGGCACTTTGACAAACAACCATGCTGGGGTGCGTTTCCCGAAAGCATTGTTAGCCAACTATATGGTCGCAAGTTCCGTCGTTACCAATAGAGTTCAGACCAACTTGCGACCATAGTTGGCTAACTGACTTACTTCACAACTAGCATTCACTCACCTTGTTGGCTGAGGTAGTCAAAGCTTGCATCTGGTCTTTTGCCTGTTGTTTCAGACTCTTCATCTTTCTATTGACATCAGCCTTGAGAGCAACCAGAGTCTTTGAATGATGACTCTGCAAAGAGGTTAGCTCCCTTTCCAGCTCAGTGATACAACACAACTGCTGCTGTTGTAGAGTCTAAGTCAAACACAACACAAATACATAAATATGTACACTGAACAAAATTATAAACGGAACACTTTTGTTTTTGCCCCCATTTTTCATGAGCTGAACTCAAAGATCAAAGACTATTTCAATGTACAAAAAAGGCAGATTTCTCTCAAATATTGTTCACAAATCTAAATCTGTGTTAGTAAGCACTTCTCTTTTGCCAAGACAATCCATCCACCTCACAGGGGTGGGAGATCAGGACACTGATTAGACAGCATGATTATTGCACAGGTGAAAAAGTATTTTTGGGGAATTCTACCTACCCCACTGGTAGGGTAGGCAATTTTCTGAAAATCTAGCAATAGCAAGCTAGATTTGTTTGAAAGCATAAGATCCCACCCTCCCTTCAGAGTGCTGTCTAAAGCCACACCTCCTTTAAAGCACATGAACACGTACAGCAGGGAGCAAAACAAAAGCATTGCGAGACTTGAGACAGCATTAAACTACCTCATACTTCCACAAAGTAATAAAATACATACATTGACAGGCAGGTAGGATGTCGTATCATTGCTTTCTAACTGATTGCAATAATTGGATGAACATTTTATGGTCCTTCGCCTTCCACAGATGATATATATACATATAAAACCTCCCTTGAAATGAATCAGCTATTGAGTTCACTTAACTTTTTTCAATTAAGTACAACGAACTTTTTGTTATATTTCTCATTTAATTTGGTTAATTTAACTGTACAAACACACAAAAAGGAATAATAAAATTGAGAGAACCTGCTACCTTAACCTCTTTTAGGTCTGCAATTTCAATATTTAGCTTTGCCAGCTGATTTTCCGTCTGCAGGATCTCTCTCTCCAACTCTGAAAACACAAACAACACACTTTGATGTTTCAAATGTTATCATCTAACCTACTATCTTGCTAACTAACTGCAGTGAACAATTGATTGTAGCCTATCTGTTGTTGGTAAAATGACATCACACACTACATGTTCAGTCATTTACAGTAAAATATAACCACATGATTATGATTACTATGCCTTCATTTATTGTACTGATACATATACACTTGTCTTACCGTTCTTCTTCTCCTCATGTTTATCCTGCATGTTCTGTCTCTGTCTCTGAAGCTTCTCAAGTTCCTGATGGCTCTGAGTGACTATAGCATTCTGTCTCTTCTCTGCCTTATTAGAAAGATATGAGATGAACTCTACCTGCACAGCATAGAAAATGAGAATGATTATGATTTATAGGCCTAGAACAAATATTATTATGATAATAATTTATAACTATTATATTAGGCTAATCTTTAAAACAATTGTGTTAATTTGTGAGAACTTACATTTTCTTTACGTGTCCAATCTAGCTCGTTCTGAAGAAACTCATTTTCTTTACGCCTGGAGTTGATTGTGTGTTAAAACTGTCAAACATGAACTCAAATGCAGATCCATAATATCAGTCAGTTTGAGCTAATGGCTGGACTGCAATAGTTGATCAATTGACATGAAAACACAAGATTGGTGAAAAAAAAAATGTTTTTGCGTTTACAATATTTAATGCAGTTGGCTCGCTGTATTCATCAAGCTTTCGGTCATTTCCATGCACATGCGCACTCCTCAAAATACAATAAGTAAATGCTAGGCCTATGTGTTTTACACGGCCGCATTCTCTGAGACTCTGGCAGAAACACAAGTGTGTAAACCGCCTTCACTTAAATTCGTGAATCATTCGTGGACTAGTATGTGAAGGACTAGTGAAATTGTGTTTTGTATGTAGGCTACCCAGCGCCAGCGGAAAGTCGTTACTGTTACTGTGCATAAGCAAGGATACAGTTGTGCAACTCTCCTCTTCAGTGTGCTCAGGTTCTCAGTGAGAGTATCATATCTATGGGTTGCAAGGCAATATTAACTAGATTAATGAACTGTCTACGTCAAAAGTGAGTTAAACTGTTCTTTGGATCTCTCTAGTCCAGACAACTCAACTCACTCCCTGTGTAACAGCATCTCATGTGATTCATCCTGTTCTGCCCTCTCAGCCGAGACATTTGCGTCCTGTAGGTTCTTTGACTCGCTTTTCTTCATTGATGACATCCTGAAACCTCCTAGGCAAGTTGTTATCTCGAATAGGCTACAGCACACTTACAACGACAAAAGGAACGCTAATAACGTATTTAATGAAGTTACGCCGTTTTCCACTCCCCCAGTTGGTTGCACTGTGTAACCAAGACAACTAGACAACATTCGCTTTAAATCCAAAAAGAAAGAGTTTTAATCTATTTACCACTAATATCCAGCCCCTATACGCGATTTATTAATTAATAAATGAAATTAAATTTTGTTTAGGAAAATCCAATTTTGAACAGGCAGCAGTGATTGATATTTGTTGTGTGTTGATATTATTACACGCTGACCGCTTGGTGGAGCAAAATGCTTTACCGGTAGAGTCAGTGTTGCCATGTCCTCATATTATAACCTACTTTTGACTTTTTTTTTCCCCCATTAAGTCTCTTACTAAAAAAGGATACAGACACATCCCACCTCTCCCGGTGGGTCCAGGAATGTCCCCCATAATGATAGCGGCTCCCTGACGTTTACATTATACCTAAAATGATTGATATTATTGTTCACATCCCGCAAATTATATATATATCAATAGGCACTATGGTGGTAGTGGGGTGTTGTGCCATCTCCCAGAATCGACTTAATGGTTAGTTGAGTTCACCTAAAAATGAAAAGTTTCAAGCCATCCTGGGTGTATGCTTTCTTCTTTCAGGCAAACACAATTAGAGTTATATTAAAAAATATCCTGGCTCTTAATTCATATGCTTTATATGGGAGTGAATGGTAGGCTATCTTGTTTTTTGAAGCCAAAAAAGCACATCCATCATAAAATTAATCCTTATATGCTTCAGGGTTAACGGCCTTCTGAAGTGAAATGAAGTGATGCGGTTTTGTAAGAAAAAATTCCATAATTACTTTATAAACTGTAATCATTAGCTTCCAGTAACGGGGGTAAGAGCATTCATGAGAGAGTCGAGTTCCAGGGTAAGACGTAGCATGTAGGAAAAAATTGTTTTAGACTTCTAATTCGTGACTGGTGTTAAGTTTTGCTGTTTCCTCTGCGATTCCACTTCCCCATTTTGTCAATACATGCGTGGGGTCAAAGGTCACTCTTCCGCTCAAACTCGACTTATTTAGGCTATAGCCGTTACTGGAAGCCAGTCATTATAGTTTATAAAGTTATACATATTTTTATTTACAAAAGCATTGCTTCACTTCGGAAGGCCTTTATCAAACCCATGGAGGATGGATGGGATTTTCTGGGCTTCAAAAAATAAGGTACCATTCACTCCCATTATAAAATATGGAAGAGCCAAGATATTGTTTTTAATATAACTCTGATTGTGTTTGGCTGAAAGAATTCATAAACACCTATGGAGTGTTTCTTTCTTTCTTTCTTTCTTTCTTTCTTTCTTTCTTTCTTTCTTTCTTTCTTTCTTTCTTTCTTTCTTTCTTTCTTTATTCTTTCTAACCTTTATTCTTTATTGGACCATTTTGGAATCAGGTTGCTTGTTTTTCTTGAGAGATCTGGCAACAATGCGAAGAGTGCACTGAGCGAATAAACAGGAGGCAGAATCGAGCTCACACAACCAAGAAACGTCCACGTTTGATAGTTTTCCAATGTTTTAAGATTAAAAACAACAACACATAACTGCAATAATAAACGCAATTCTTTTCTTTCTTCATGGCTTAATTGCGGTTTCAGTTCACGCGCTCTGTGTGTGTCGGAGGGGAGGATGCGCGGCTGAAGACTTCAGTCCGGAGAGACTGAATCCGCATCCTGATCAGACAATCATAGCGATGATGGAGGGACGACACGAGTTTTTATGCGGGGTTGTTGAAGGTAAGTTTACGCACACATTCTTTTTTCTGAATGCTTGTCGGGGTACACAAATACAGATGTATTCGTTAAATTGCACGTTTGACGTGAATTTCTGTGGTTATCTTCAAAACAGTATTTACTACTATTGTATACGGGGACAAAATAATCACCACGCTATACTGACGCATATAATTAACCTTTAAAATAACTAATTTCTTATTTATGAGCTTGTATTGCAATGCAATTCATCTTATTAAGCCGACTTGGAGCATCCTGGGTATTTATTTCCATAGGCTACTAGAGTGTGATAGGAAGCAGCTGGCCAGAAACACACATATCTCCTTCCACACACACACACACACACACACACACACACACACACACACACACACACACACACACACACATGCATGTTGTGCATATCTCCTAATTGGCTTTACTTGTTTGTAGTTCAGTGTCACATTATTGGCCCGGTGGGCTATTTGTCTCTTCTCTCCAGTGAACCCTGTGGGATTCCAGTAGCTTTTCCCTACTGTTTTCTTACCCCACTTATGTTTTACAGCTGCAAGCTTGTAGCTTGAACTTGTGGAAGGGTAAGAAATAGCCTTACATCAAAACTATAGTGATACTTTACATTAAAGTAAATTTAGGCTGGCTATATAAGTAAATCCAGCTTACCGTGTATACAGTGCACTTAGGTAAAGCGATCAAGTTTCAACTGCTTGTTTATCATTGTGTAACCATTCTGAATCTACCCACTTTGAGCGGGACTTGAATCTGGGTCTCTCCGGCATGGGAGGCGGGGCACGTTAACAAGAACGCTAACTGCATCCGTTAGCCTGGCTCTTGGGATCATGGGAGTGAGGTTTTACCTGCACAGCTTTAACTAGTTGGCCTCCGTTACCCATCTCTAATCTGTTAAATGTGACTACAAGGCATTCGATATTAAGATGACATCATTATTTTCTGTTAAGCTACTGTTTTGTTCACATAGCAATAGGGCCAATCACTTCATATTCATAATTTGAAGCAAATCAAGCAGGAAAATAGGATTGTTATGTTTTTCCATCAGCATGGCAGCAGCCAACATGAATAATAAATTAGGCTATAACCAACCACTGTCTTTCCTAATGCAGCAAAATCTATAGAATTCTAGAACGACATAATGATGTGCGATCCCAAACACTGTCAGTGAACTTTTAAAAGTTTTTGTAATTTTTTAAAATGTATTTATTAGCGCTCAGTAGAGGTATTAAGGATCGATGCATATTGAAAATGTGGATATGGATGTAACGTTTTCAGTGATATGTACCATAGTTTTATAAATACTTTTATTTCATGAATTACAAAAATGTTGCATATTTAAATGTTGAATTATTCAAATTAATTTATATTTTCTGCTTCACAAGCAAGCTGGAACCAATGTAGGCTTTCGCAAAAAGATATGCTTGTCATCGCAGCTAATTCTGGCCAAGAACAACCCACTTAGACAGAAAGAGTTTTCAGAGCAAAAAAGACTTATCATGGCAGTCTCTGGGAAATGTTTTACAGAAAACACTGTAAAAATAGCGGAATATATGTATAAACTTCAGCGTCATCAGACAACCCTAAAAACAATGCAGATTACTTGCTTAAGAGTGCTTTAAAAAAACTTTGATGTCTATAATCTTGCACTGCTTCCTTATGCACACCTCTGGTGATGACCCTGGCCTGGGTCCAGTATGGGATGGATGCGCCAATCCCATATTTCAGAGTCTGCCCAAAACCCTCCTGTTTTGAGTGGGTTGCAGTGAAGAGGAGGTTGTAAAGAACAGAATATACTGAAATACTGAAGATTTGTGACGGTTATGAAATGCTGCCTTGTGTAAATGGAGAAGTGTGTGTCTGCATGTGTGATAAATATACTCTACTCCTTAGGTTTCTATGGGAGACCCTGGTCAATGGAACAAAGGAAGGTTCTATTTCAATGGTGAGTATTGGATCAGTGACTACACACGCAGTTACATAAATGGGATGATGAGATTTCTCTTTATATGCACTTGCATTACTAAAAGAAAACAAAATATTACATATTTTAAGTCTGTGGGGTTATACAATGTAATATGCAATATTGATTTGGATCATATTGGTAACATGGTGGTATCAGAGCTGTGCCAGTAAGGCTGCCCAGGGGGCAGCACAGAGCAGCTGGTGTGTTGCAGAGGTGTAAAAGCGTGTGGGCAGAGAGACAAATGGCTTTTTATGACTAATGGCTGGACATTGGTGCCAGCATGACTCCACTGAGCCACAGTTTCACACATCTTCATACACCATGCTGAAACCAATGGCAAGGAACAAGTCCATTTTCCCTTGCATCTTTGAATCAGAGCAAGGGTGAAGTAAGACATAGAAAAAGAGCAAGACATAGAAATAAGATGCTAATAATAATAACAATAAAACATTATAACTATAAATGTAATTGTTGTTGTTGTATTATGAGTCTTCGAGCTAATAGGATAATAAATATCATTCAGAGTTTTTTTTTAAAAGAGAAAAAAAACGACAGATTGTAAACAAGAGAGATGGTATCCCTGCTGAAAAGACAATCTGTCTATTCTGATCTGGTTTAGTGCTGGTCTAGCTGGTAGCCATTATGTTTGCCAGGAAAACTGAGTTGGTCAAGCTGATTAACCTAGAAAATCTTCTTGGTTTAGATATAGCTAAGAAGCCTAATGGTGACACCAACACGCAAGCATCTAAAACAGGTATACTGTATGCTGTCCTGTATTGAGTCCCTGCTCCCCTTAAGTCATAAAGCAGTTTTTCTCTCGCTCCTGCTGCATTATGAACAAACTCACACTTTACCCAGTGAGCTGGCATGTTCTCCTCCCTTAGTAGAGCTTCTTATGATCTTAAACTTAAAGAAAAAAGTAATTATGATTAATTGCATATGATCCACTCATTCTTTCCCAATTCTTATTCTTTGATATAAGGGAATATAAATATTTTATGGCAATACAGCTATATAATCACACGACATCTTCGTAGAAGACTTTAAACAATGGCTTACTATGTAAAATATAACTGATTTAGAAGGGCAAGCAACCGCCTTATCAAAAGGCGCAAAAGTCTTTCACACTGGCCCATGTTCATATATGTTCATATCTGTGGTTCTGATCACTGGCAGAAATTAGTGTGCATTGGAATCCAATTGGAATCCATTTTGGAGCAAGAGGGTATCCACACACGCACACACACATACATGTGCACACATGCACATTTGGTCCAAACTCAGCCCTGGATAAAAAGATTAATAGTGCAGGCGAACGAAGGGGGATGAGAAGTTTTACACGCTTGAGTGAGAGCTGAGCGATTGTGCTGATGCAGTAGAAAATGGGGGAGGAAGAGGGTGAAAATGATAGATTATATCGGTGTATTAGCATTTTAAATAGGTTGGAAAGGGAGAGACCCAAAATTAGCTTGTATGTTTGTGCGTGTGTGTGTGTGTGTGTGTGTGATTGTACACACACACACACACACACACGTTTGCTTGAGGTTAACATTTGGGGAGATTCTTTAATAATTTAGACAATCACTTACTCAGCCTCAGTCTATTTAGGGAGTCTGCTTTTCTCATGGGAGGACACACACATACACACTTTTGAAATTGAATGATTTTGTACAAACCTTGTTTTCTCCGTTTTTTACTCGTCTTGTTGAGAATTATTAAATAAACTCTCTTACAGCACTTTTCACATTATTTTTCCACAGTAGTCTATTTAAACAAATGGCCTATACTACTTTGTCTTCAATTTTATGTAATAGCTGGCATTTTATGTTTGGTAAGTAAGTAGTATTAAATAATATACTTTTAATAATTTTGGCAAATAGGGTTTTATTTGATATTTTAGATTATAAAATGTACATTAACGGGTTAATTCACCCAAAAATTTTAATTCTGTCATTACAGTAATTACCTGCCCTTATGTTGTTTCAGAAGTGGTTTCATTTAACACAAATGATCTTTTTGATGAAATCTGAGAGCTTGTTTCAACCATGTTGTTCCATTTGTGTTTGGAACAACATGAGGGCTAGTAATGACAGAATTTTCATTTTAGGGTGACTAATTTGTAATTTGTATTTATTTTCTTCACATTTAGTATCTTATATTTCATCTCAATGACATGCTGGTTACCACAAACAGACTTTTTTTTGATGCTGTTATTTTTAAAGGGAAAAATGGAAACAATTTCTTCAGTCATTGGGCCCTATATTTACAATCCAAGCACATGGTCACAGGGCAAGTGGCACTAAGGCCGTGTCCGAATCCACTTTTGCTAGTTTAACGAGGGGAAAAAAGGTTGCCCGGCGCATGGTCTTAAAGGGTTGTCCCTATTCTCTTAATGAGTATAGGGTGTGTTTTGGGAGTAACATGCAATAAACCAATCAGAGTGTCATGTCCTATTCCCTTTAAAAGCCAGTTGAACTCACGTCATGGCGGATTCGCTATTAACATGGTGGAATTGGAACCGATTCTCTACTGAGGAAACGGATCAGCTCGTGCGTGAGGTTAAATCGCGCAAGCAGACCATCTACGGCACAAGCCGGATTCCACCATATCTTTATGTACAGAATATTAATCTTTTATTTTTAATCCTTTTATTTGTAATATTTGGCATGTTTGTGTGCTGCTGCGCATCCCTGTGTGTGTAATAAGCAGAGTGTATGCACGTTGTGGACCAGCCTATAGGCGCAAATTACTAATCAACCCTTTAAATATATATATAAAAAATACTGCACCATTGACTTAAGACCAGGTTTCAGTTGGTAAGTGGCACAGTCTATTTAAGTGGCCTCAAAATAGCAACGCACCAATAGCCTGAACACCTAATTTTCAGATCATCTCAGACATGGGCTGCCAACATGAATTCCAGCCAACATGGATGTGAAAAAGATAACTGTGAAAGGCGCATTGCACCGGCTGTATGATAGGGCCCATTGTGAAGATTGACTTGTGTTTAAATAATTAAAATTAAAAATAGCAAAAACAAACAATGAAGGCATGGTTAGAATTCGCCCAGTTTTAATGTGACCATATCATAAAAAAAGAAGTTGAAAAATTGAAAAATTATCCCATGGGACTTAAAACTCTTCATTGCTAATGCACATTTTGCCAGTAATTATTATCTTCCTACTATATTTGTTAAGAGGACATTGCCATGGTATTGAAATGGTTGTACTAAAAATAACAATAAAATATTACACTCCAGATAAATGTTTTTTAGATAGAATGATATTCATAGAGGGACAGACCATTACATTTTTTTTCTCTGCAAAGGAATCGACCATCTGCTGTTTTTAAACTCAGACTCATTCTCTGCAGGAAATGTGACCTCTTATATTATTAATTATGCAAGATCATTGGATGTCTCTATTTTCTGCCTGTCTCTCTCTCTTTCTCCCTGTCGTGTCTTGCTCTCTTCTTACACAATAATTTTGAAAAGGAATTAAAAATATTTTTCTTATTATAATGCATCCATTTTCCCTTTCAGGATGCAGATGTGGGGTTTGAACACATATCTGTATGGTCCTAAAGATGATCTGAAGCACAGGTTACTGTGGAGGGAAGTTTATTCAGCAGAGGAAGAGGGTATGTTTAAGTATGAGGGGTTACAGTACTTTTGTCATTACACTGTAAAAGTTTCTGCTTTAAATTTTTTAAAACTTATTTCAACTTTAAGGGTTAGTTCATCCAAAAATGAAATTTCTTTATTAATTACTCACCCTCATGTCATTCCAAACTCGCTTCTGGGTTCTACATCAGTATGCCAGTTCATTATTGGTTGACGCTTTTCACGTGAGCACCACGACGCATGCATGTGATGCTAACGTTGGAGCCGGCAATTATGAGCTGCACTCATAAAGTCCCTTTAAAGTCTTTAAATATATTTACTAGATCAGCAGAGTAGGATACTGACACAGACAAGAAGAAAATGTTGAATAAAGTCGCTATTTTTGTTTGTTTTTTTGCAGACAAAAAGTAATCTTGTCACTTCATAACATTAAGGGTTAACCACTGTAGTCACATGGACTATTTTAATGATGTCTTCACTACCTTTCTGAGCCTTGAAAGGTGCAGTGACGTTGCTGCATGGCTGGATCAGAAACCTCTCGGATTTCATTAAAATATATCTTTAATTTGTGTCATAAGGGTTTGGAATGACACGAGGGTGAGTAATTAATGACAGAAAATTCATTTTTTGGGTGAAAACCACTTTAAAAAAATAGTTGAATCTTGTATAACTTATAAAAAATGACCTATTTTGATGAGTTAAAGCAATGTAAAAGCATATGTCTTCATAATTTATTGATCATATGTTTTTTTCACAGTGTAGGCTTTCAAATCGTAACCTGTAGTTTCATATCGTAAACTGTATAAAACTTGATATATGTATTGTAATGAATAATTAATCATTATTATTGCAAGGGCCATATCACACCTGGAAACCTTTCACTTTCTCATCCTCTCACTGTCTCCAGCTCAGTTGAAAGCTCTGGTGTGTGAAGCAGAGTCAAGGGGTCTGACGTTTGTGTACGCTCTTTCTCCGGGTCAGGACATCGTCTTCTCCAGCTCTTGTGACCTCACACTACTCAAACGCAAACTCAGACAGGTAAGAAAACTCGCTTGTTTTCTGCCTCTGTTTCTTTTCATTTTCATCCCACTTTGTTGTGATTAAAGATGCATTTTTTACAGTTTATTTCATGTTAATATTGTTTTAAATATTGTTTTGCTCTTTGACTATTTAGGTCATGAATGCATTATTCTCTTTAATTTCACCACTAGGTGTCAGACCTGGGCTGTCAGGCTTTTGCCCTCCTATTTGATGACATTGATCACTCCATGTGCCAGTCAGATACAGAGGCCTTTTCCTCATTCGCTCACGCCCAGGTCACCGTGGCCAATGAGATCTTCCGTTTCCTGGGGGAACCACCTGTCTTCCTTTTCTGTCCCACTGGTAGGCCGATACATAAATATATCAAGCTTTGTTCAGTATAAAATCATTTTAATTGAGTGACAAATCTCCCATCAACATTCTCTGTCTTTTCTTACTTTTTTCTCTCATTCCTTCCCATAAAACAGTATTGTACTGTTATTTCTTTTCTCTCTAGAGTACTGTAGTTCTCTGTGCACTCCCAGCGTGTCAAAGTCTCCCTACATGCTGATGATTGGGGAGGATCTTCTCCCTGGCATCTCTGTTATCTGGACCGGTAAGAGACATGTGCATGTCCTTTAAAAATTCACACAATAGCTATGTTTTCATCCAAAGTTGCAATTTTCACTTTTACGCGAAACTAGAATATCGAATAAAGCACTGCTTCCACCCCATGTGTTCAAGAGAATACAATTGTCACTTTCTGCAAAATAAAAATAGAAGTTGGTGTAATCGGGGAAGCCACTGTGGCTCTTTTTTGTACATCATAAATTATTTGCATTTCAGAGCGCGCAGACATAACGCCATGAACGCTGTGATGTTATCTTGCGTTCGGATGGCTGGTGTTTGTGAATGCAATCATGTGAGAAGCTTCTGGGAGGGAATTCCAGCCAACCATTTTGATGACAGACTTTGGCTCATACATTTCAGAATGACCAAACCCAACATTTGAGATGTGTGCGATGAGATCCACTGGTCCATTTATCCAATACCATCCTCTGTTGAGGCAAAGTCATGCAAGTATTTTGTTGTGCATCAGGGGATTTATTCAGTAAATATGTTTCCGTCATAGTTTATCCGCAAGTCTTCTTATCGGATAAAAAAATGTCCACCAATTGAGTTTTTTAAACCTGTTTTATGCACATTTTTTAGAATTGATCTGCATCTTGGCACTTCCATCATTTTTTTACGCAATATCCCAAAATGTGCATAAAAATAGGTGGATGGAAACATAGCCAATTTCAGTTAGTTACATAAACGTAAACCACATTTGTAACATTACAATACATATTTGTCTTTCACTCTCCTGTAGGAAATAAAGTGATATCTCGGGAACTGAGTGCCGAATCGTTAGCAGAGGTTCAGATGGTGCTTCGACGGCCACCACTCATTTGGGACAACCTCCATGCTAATGATTATGACTCCCGACGTGTCTTCCTGGGGCCTTTTAAGGGCCGCCCCCCCGGACTCAGGTCCCATCTGAGGGGTCTGCTGCTTAATCCAAACTGCGAGTTTGAAGCCAACTTCATCCCTCTGCATACCTTGGGAAGCTGGCATAAAGAAGTGAAGGAAGAGGGGAAAGGTGAGAGCAGAATTGGGCATACACTGTAAAGGAGGATAGAGAGGAATGAGAACATGGAGAAGCTCAAATATTATAGTATGCAAAAGCATCTGCCAAATGCATAAATGTAAAAAAGTAAAATAAAGTGTATAAAGGAACATTCTGCTCCTTGCTGACACAGTTTGACCTCTGTAGGTGATGAAGAGGCCTATAGGGTGGATAGAGCGCTGTCAGCCGCCCTGCAAGACTGGATGAAGGAACTCAGCCTTCCTCTACAGCCTGGTAAAACATCCACCCTTACACAGTTTTTACACACTTATATTAGTTATTACACCCATATTCAACTGGGATAGACATTGAAAAAAAAATACACTTTACCTTTAAAATTATTGATCACATCTGAGTTTAATACATGCATGTATTCACGTTTTTTTGTGTGTTAGTTTTAGCTGTTAAATTCGAATTAATATATATATATATATATATATATATATATGAAGAGTTCAGATGCAAAAGCCTCTAAATGCCATTTGAAATTTTCTTCTAAAATGATCATTTTTATCAAGCTTATATATTCAAGTTCAGTAATTTCACTTAAATGACAATTAATAGGTAATCTTCATTGCAATTTAAGTGAAATTACTGAATTTAAATATACAAGCTTTATAAAAATGATCATTCTAGAAGAAAATTTAAAATGGCACTTAGAGGCTTTTGCATCTGAACTCTTCATATATATATTAGTAATAATAAATCACTGTAAAATAAATTGTTACATTTAAAATTTAAAAATGCATGAATGTACATTTACATTAGTTTTTAATAAATTTATTTTTTCTTTATTATGTAATAAAATGTAATAATAAAAATAAATATTATATTATATTGATTTTTGACAGTGTTATTTTAGTATTATTTTATACTATTATTGTATTTTTACTTATTTTAAATTAGCTTTATTTTTTATATATTAATTTTAGTTTTAGTAATTTTGTTATGTGCTTTTGTCATTTAAAAATATTTTTCTATTTTTCTTTAATTTATATATTCTTTAAAATTATATATAGTTGTAGTAATTTTAATACTTCAACGTATCTCTGCTAGTTTCCAAATCAATATTTCTAATCGTCCTTAAAGTTTTTCTAATTTAATTTTTTTCAATTAACGAAAACAATTCTTAGTAGTTTTACTTTTACTGATCATTGATTTCTTCATTTTCTTTTTAAGTGGCGCGAAATGCATGAAAATATTTGTTTTATTTAACATATTTAATTATTGGAGGTTTATGTAGTATGCTGATTTTGCTTTTAACTCACAAAAGTAAATGATATTTTGTTGTAAATTTAAAAGTATTGCGTTACTTTACTTGTTGCTTGAAAAAAGTAAACTGATTACATAACTCGCATTACTTGAAATGAGTGACCCCCAACACTGCCCACGGGTCACATAGAATCTCTTTGCTGACTTGAATCAGATCTTTTAGTCCAGTTATTTCACAAAAGTTTCTAAAATTTTTCTTTTAGGACGCCAGTTGAGGCCAACAGACCCCAAGCTCTCAAAACTCTCTGTTAAATCAAAGTCCTCCGAAAGCTCAGACAATCAATGTGAAGCCCAGCCCAAATCTCCCATAACCTCTTCCCAGAGCACAGGGGCTCTTGCTAGCGATGAAATCCCAGCAGACTCAGTTATGAGCCAGGATCTGAAAGCTGGGGAGAACCAGGTCTCCTGGAGCACAAGCCATGAAAAGAGCTCTAGAAGGGGATTGAGTTCTGGGAGGGCTCCTCTCAGCGAGGCCCAGGTCCGGCTGCTGGTTGGCCTGTACTTCCTGCCACATGAACACGGACCACCCGCTCAGAATCTCCTGCAGGATCTCACGTGGCTCAAAGCCAACTGTCACTGCGTCAGTGTCAACGGCAAGAAGGCCTCGCCACAGAAGGTGAAAACATCCTTTTTATTAAATATTTTCTATACACCCCTGATTCACACGTCATTCGATCTGTTTGTGAATGCTACTGAAATGAGTCAACATAGATGTAGTTCATAATATATGAATTATTTAAATATTTGTATTGAATATGGAATGTGTTTTCTGTTGTAAATATTTCTCTTGCTCTCTCAGGTAGAGGACTGGCGGGCCCGTGCAGGCCGTTTTCTGGCCGTGTGTGATGATGTGGCAATACTGCACAGTGCTTTTGTGAACAGCATCAATAGGGCTGTTCTCTATGACCTTTACCCTTACATCTGGGACCTGAGAAACACCCTGCTGGTGGCCAAGGCCTTCATCTGCTGGCTAGGTGAGAGAGATACTGTAGTATGGATGATTAAGAAGAGAGGATCTTGTCTTCTCATGTAGGTTTTTTCCACCATGTGATAAACGAGTAGTAAATGAAGTAGTAAAACAAGTAAATGAACTCTTTTTATTTTGAGCGTGAATCACCATTGAAGTTTTGTCCTGTAGATCCTGCAGTTTCCCACCCTCATCTCCCATCTTTTCACAAGCATATTTCCTTTCACAGAGGGTCGTATACTGAGTGATGGTTTTCCACTGGACTCTTGGAAAAACTGCTTCCACTGTGAGTGTCAAACATGCACATACTGTATATACTGTAGCACATTAATTTCTGCAGTTTTTCGAAGCCATATACTAGCTTTGGTTGAGGAAAATACAGAAATTTAAGTCATCATTGACTGGTTATCTTCTCTTGCGCTACTTCTGTACAAAAGTTTGGGGTCAGTAACACCTTTTTTTGAAAGAATCTTTTGCTCAATATTTTAAGTCATTGAATTGATGAAACTGGATAGTGAAGAGAGATTTATAATGTTAAATAAATGCTGTTATTTTGAACTTTCTAATCTTCAAAGAATTCTGGAATTTTTTTATTACGGTTTCCACAAAATTATTAAGCAACACAACTGTTTTCAGCATTAATAATACAAAAGAAATGTTTTTTTGAGCACCAAATCAGAATGAAGGCTGGAGTAATGGCTGCTGAAACTTTGACTTTGCCATCACAGGAATACTTTACATTTTCAAATATTTTAAAAGAGAAAACTGATTTTTAAAATTTTAATAGTATTCCACTATGTCAATGTTTTTAACTCTGTTTTTTTATCAAATAAATGCAGAGATGTCATGCATTTAACAAAATTACCTCAATCTATTGAACAGTAGCATGATGCATAAAAGCTGATGCTTTGATATTGTTGATGATTGATGCTTTGAGATTTTTGACAGGGTGTGGAGCTTCCTCAGGGGCGGAGCTACATGGTGTGGAGGCAGAGCCATGGGTGTTTAAAGGGGGGCTGTCTGGAGAGGTGCAGGTGGGAATGATATAATTAATGATTCAGTTTAAAAAAACAGTTATTTCATTAAATTAGTGTAAATTGCCTGATCCATTTAGTGTAGTTTTTTTTTACAGTCTCCTTGTTTTTTTCCTGTCTTCGTCTTTCCTGTTTTCTTGTCTCCTGTTTTTTTTTTTCTTTCTCTGGTGCTGGTGTGAATCAGATGCTTCTGCCTGTGGGGACCAGCAGCGAGTTATTTAGTCACCCTCCCCCTCTGTTCCCCACATCTCGACTTTACAACATACGGCCATTCCAGCAAAAAGACAAGGTGACTCAAGCATACTTGTTAACCCACTGACTCGCACCTCATTATACATTTATCACTCTTATTTTTGTTGTTGTTTTCTTCACAAAACTTTAGGTGGAGCTGTACCGAATGGTGCATCAGTTGCATCAGAGGGGTAAAATGAGCCAGGATGCTGCCATCTCCCATCCAGACTTCATTGGGGACAGGCAAGAATTGCTCTCAAGCATATCACAGCCCACATATAAAATGTTCTGTTCATATCACAGCCCACATATAAAATGTTCTGTTCATATCACAGCCCACATATAAAATGTTCTGTTCATATCACAGCCCACATATAAAATGTTCTGTTCATATCACAGCCCACATTTAAAATGTTTTGTTCATATCACAGCCCACATATAAAATGTTCACCGTCTGAGTATGAATTAAGAAACTATATCATCTAATTGCACTCACTGATTCCTAAGATTAAAAAAAAAAAACGTTTAAAATTAACACGTTTCCACTTTGAAATAAAAAGGAATCACAATACACAAATAATCCATTTAATTTGATGTTTAGTATTTATTTGTTTGAAACATTTGAAAATTAGGATCAAAAATACAATATATAATCATTACTTATAAAAATAAATATGTACTGATACATACTCATTTTAAAAATATTGGAGTCTGAGGTTATATTAAGTTGTATGTATACATACTGATACATACAAAAATATTGGAGTCTGAGGTTTAAAAAAAGAAATTAATACTTTTATCTAGCAAGGATGCATTAAATTGATCAAAAGTGACATTAAAGACATTTATAATGTACATCATAATTCCTTTCTGGAAAAATGTCTCTTTTGTTTATGTGTATGTTCTATATTTACATTCACTGCCTTAGTAATATCTGATATTTTATATATATATATATATATATATATACACACACACACACATTTTGATTCAATTAGGTGAGCACATGCAGCATATGATTCTAAAGAAGCATGCCAAGAAAAAAACGTTTAAAATTAACACGTTTACACTTTGAAATAAATAGGAATCACAATACACAAATAAGCCATTTGATTTGATGTTTAGTATTTATTTGTTTGAAACATTTGCAAATTAGAATTTTAAAAATATTAGAGTCTGAGGTTTAAAAAAAGAAATTAATACTTTTATCTAGCAAGGATGCATTAAATTGATCAAAAGTGACATTAAATACATTTATAATGTACATCATATTTATTTCAAGTGACACTGAAGACTGGAGTAAAGGCTGCTGAAAATGCAGCTTTGGCATCTGAAATATAATTGACATTTAAAAAAATATCAAACTACCAAACAGTTATTTTAATTGGAATAATGTTTTACAATATTACTGTTTTTAATGTATGTTTGATCAAACAAATGCAGCTTTGGTGAGCATAAGAGACTTTTTTCACAAACGGTTGTGTGTGTATATAGGAAGATAGATTCGGTGAGAAAATAGCTGAAAATGAGGTTTCACTCAAGCGTAATGCCTTAATATATTTCTTCTTAGTCCTGAAAATCAGTTGAGGTAAATGAGAAATATCAAACTGTTTGTGTTTCAGGTGTCTGGGTGGGTCTCTGGCCTTGTGCCCAGAGTACAGCTTAGTTCTGGAGGATGAACTAGGTGTATGTGGGTGCGCTGTGGGCATTCTGGATGTCCGCTCATTTGCCAAACGATGTCAGGCCACCTGGCTACCTGCTATGAGGGACAAATATCCTTCACGACCCCATGGGGCCAGTGGACATACTGCAACAAAAGTCAGAGTTACAGCTAAACACAAACCTAGAGACACAACCATACCACATTATTTTTTAAAATAGTGCAGTAGTAACCTAATCCTGACATGGAATAAATTGCACTTTCTCCTCTCTGAAACCCTAGGAGGCCCTGCTGTTTTTCCATGAAGAACACGACTACCCAGACTCCCTGCTATATCATTTCCCATCTCAGCTCAGGCTTGAGGCTCTTCCTGATCTGGTGGACAGTAGCGTCAGTCGTAGTCTCCTCACAGCCTTGTTAACGGCCCTCAAAGCGAACGGTGAGCTAACACTGATTGTAATTTGAAGCATTTTAGCCTTTTATTCAAGAGATTAGCCATACTAACTGAGTGTTTCTTCCTCAGGTTCACAGGGGGTATTCTGCGAAGTCCAGCCTACAGATGGATTACGGATGGAATTTCTGACTAAGTTGGGATTTCTGGAGATCCTCCGTGGAGAAGCACAACCTAGAGAGGGCGTGGTTTTAGGGAGGCTGTTATAAGCGAATAGTCAAAACACACAGGGTACAGTCTTTGATCAAGTTTTTAGATCAACATGTTGCCATGTTTGAGACCAGAGCTGGGGTTATGGTTGTACTTAGAAAAATGGCTGGGTTTAGAAAGTGCTTGGTGAGGTCGATTCACAGGTCTGAATTTTGGCAGGAAAAAATTGAATGAAACAATGCATCCTGCATGCCAAAATCAAATCAAAAATATCATACTATGATGATATGACTTTTTTAAGTTGTTTGGATACTTTTTTTTTTTTTTTTTTCAGAAACTAAAATTTGGCATTGGACAGATTGTGATTTGTTTTAGTGAGAAAATATTTAGTTTGTTAATATTTTATTTACAATAGTGCAAGCCACAGTAAAAATGAATGAAAACATTTAACAAAAACCACACATTGAATAATAGCACAGGAATTTAGTGAAATGTAGGTATATGTATGTGGTCTAAGAAAAACAAAACAGTTGATAGTAGTTGTGGGATTATCAGAGATTGTCTGTAGGGACTTTTTGTGATTATTTTATAATTTCCTGACATTTAGTCACATTGAACTTGGTGTGAACAGGCCTTTAGGCTTTATGGTCAAAGCTGGGGCAGGTAAAGAATTACTAATAAAACATAAGGGACAAAATGATCATTTAATAGTGATGACTTGTTTACAGCTTCATCTGTTTGCTTTCTCACTGCACTGTGCATCTAGAGCTCTCCTATTGGTTCGCAGTCTTCGCACAAACCTTTGGCTTATAAAACTTGCTGTTACTTTTATTGAAAGTGTCTGTGTTGCAGCTGTGGATGGCTGTAGGAGCAAAAAGCACAATATTTCTCTTTTGTATTCAGTGTACGCACACACATACACACACACACACACGCAATCTTCCTTCCAGCCAGTCATGGACATGCTCACAAAGCAGACTCTTGAAGACACATAATAGCTCCTCCAATGTGCTGAAGGAGCCCAGACTGCAACTGCTTCAAGATTGATGAATCATTGTGTCTTTTTATAGCTTTTCCTTTGAATGAATTCTCTCTCTTTCACACACACACAAACACACTCACTAATTTTCTGAGGCAAAATTGTTAGCTCTAGCCATCTTGTTTTGTCCTTTTACACACATACACACACTCGCTCACTCATTGTATGCACGTGTGTCCACAAGTCCAATAATATGCCTTCTGATGTTTAACCAATAGCCTTCTTTAATCCCCATGGGCAATCATAAATTAAATTAGCTTTTTGTTCCATTGATTTTATATTGTTTTGATGTAATCTCATTGATTTTGATTTTTGCTTTGCTAGTTTCTGGTATTTTTGTACATTTATGGTAAAAGACACTTTTGATTGTGCATGCTAACTTTAAGGCATCCAGTTTTACATTTTTAGAGCACTTTCACTATTTCTGCAGGTTTTAATGTCAGAATTGTGATATATAAACTGAAAGGTCTAAGCTTAGGTAGTAATATTAAATGTTAAATTGATTGCATTTAATGTTTTTAAAGATTATGGTACAGTACAACTGCGGGTTTTGTAATAATGGAATAAAACGTGTTTACAGCATCATTAAAATCTTTCCTTTCTGGAAAAATGTCTCTTTTTTTTTATGTGTATGTTCTATATTTACATTCACTGCCTTAGTAATATCTGATATATATATATATATATATATATATATATATATATATATACACACATTTTGATTCAATTAGGTGAGCACATGCAGCATATGATTCTAAAGAAGCATGCCAACTTTTATCAAGATTGGACCATAGTTGGCGCTATAACACTTAAAAAAACATATATTTCCTGAGGAAATTGCCTGTGTTGGCTGTAAATGGTATTTTTCCATCTTTGATCTCATGCGCTTAAAGGCTTTAAAATACTTGAACCTTGATAATTGTTGCTTTCAGCAATATTTATGTATTATTATCATTAAAAACAGTGCTGCTTAAAATTTTTGTGGAAACCGTGATACATTTTTTAGTACTTTAGAAGAATAGCAAGACATTTATATGACATTTATTTAGTAAAATTATAAAACTATTTATTGTCACTTTTGATCAATTTAATCCATTCTTGCTGAATAAATTAATTTTCTAGTATTTTTTAAATGCGTGCTGTCACAGCGGTGTATTTCTATATTATATATGCATTTATTTAAACACTATGCCTCAGTTGCATTTGTATTGGCCGCCGACCATTGCTTGTGTGAGTGCAAGTTCTGTTCTGGTGAGGTTACTTTTCCGGTAGGGATTCTGTATTCTTTAAGGTTATCCCCTGTCAGCAACAGCATGAGAGTGCCTGTCAAAGTTGCAGCCCAACTGCTTGCTGGGAGACCCACCTGCACAGGTAAAAGGGATACAAACAAACATTGGATGAATATGAAACCCAGAGGATGTACGTGTGTGTGTGTGTGTGTGTGTGTGTATGTGTGTGAGAGAGAGAGTGTGTCTACTCACAAGTCCTAGCAGGTTGCTCAAGGCAATGTCTGTGTAAGCTGAAAGTAAGGCTGCAGTGGGAATATATAATTTAGTTGTAGAACAATAAAACTACACTATAAAGGATGTATATGTGCATTACTCACCACTTGCAATAGATAAGAGATGTGTTCTCCAACTAAATAAGAAAAATGCCCCCACGACCATGCAACCCAGAGCACCATTAAACCCTGAGAGGCCTGAGTACAAAAAGCTGTACTGCACCGACATATACATGCCTGCAGGGGGAAAAAGGGAGAACTTCAGTCCAGTTATTGACCATTACATTATACTAAGGCCCAGTCCCAAATGGCACACATCATATGCACTTACGATCTTGTGGACTTACATTGGCTGCAGTGTGTGCATGATCGAGAAGTCCAGGAGGGGTGTCTCATTTGTCATTTTCACGAGTTTACACGTACATGAAATCGGATAGGCTATAGTAATGTATGCGTATTTGGTGTGCTGGCCAGGAGAGGGCTATCCACACCCTAATCCCACAAATATAACCCTATCATTAAACTTAACTCCACCTATCATGTTCGGAGAGTTGGAGCTGGACGTCATTTGGCTCTAAGCAGCATTTGCAGCAGACTGACAGTCAAAGCAGCGTTACGTTTCGAAAGGGCAGATTTAGAAAAATGGTTTAGGATGCCATTTGGGACAAGGCCTAACAGTCCACACTTTATTGCCAAGAACCACCCGCTTTGACAGGTTCTTTCTTGTTTTACGTGCCGTTTCGGGCTATCTGAAACAGATTACCAAGACTGGCATAGAACAAATCACATAGACTGAATTTGCAAGTGCTGCAATTTATTTATGTAAAATAAATCTCTGATGTCCCCAGAGTGTCTATGTGAAATTTTAGCTCAAAATACCCCAGAGATATTTTATATAGCATGCTAAAGTTGTCACTTTTTGAGGATTAGCAAAAAATACGCCATTTGTGCCTGGCCCTTTAAATGCAAATGAGCTGCAGCTCCCGACACATGTGGGCGGAGCTTCAAGGGTGTGTGTGTGTTAGCAACTCTGATTACCTCATGCAAATACTAAAATGTCAGAAACTGTTCGGCCTTTTATGTTTAAACCAGAGTCAGACAAAGATGGAGAGACTCAAGAAGAAGTGACAACATGTGGAATGCAACAGGACAGGACATCTCTGAATGGTTGGTGAATTTTTTGTTGTTGATGTATAGTTAACTATCTTCAATTAGCATATTCTGTCACAATAATCTATAAATTGCTTGTATAGGAACTGTTGTGAGATGCACACAGAGTGACTGTTGCTCTTCCTCTTTTCAACATGCCATGGACTGCGTGTTCACGGGGCGTTTTAGGGTTAACATATTTAGTGATGTCACTATCCCGGGAGGAAGCTCATGTAGTTCCTACCAGCCGTTTGTTGTAGTCCTTAAAAACGATTTCTTTAAAAGCAAATATCTCCCTTTGCTTTGAACTTTGAGCGTTGTAACTTTGCATATGTTGTTTATGCTCAAACAGGAACATTACCCACTAACTAAAGTGAGAAAAGTGACATCAAAATCAACCACCCCTTTAAAGCTTTTTGTCTTGAAAAAGGCGGTTGCTGACAAGTGCCTGTCGGGGACAATAAACATCATCACACCAAGGCCAAGCAGGTAAAGTCATCTAATTTGTGCGCAGATTTTTCATTATGTTTAGAATTGCACTATTTAAAATTTAATAAAACTCAAACTATCAGGGAAAATGTTTTGAGAAAGTCTGAAAGAGTTGTAGGAAGCTTCATGGTGGTGACATTAAAGTATGACAGCGGTGTAGTACGTTTAAAGGCTATATCGTTCTTGTATTTTGGCTTCAAAATTCATAAAAGTTGTGTACATTTGTGAAGATTATCCTGATAAAGAAAACTGTACCCAACTGTTTCACACGTGTGAAAGTACTGTATTTTACTACAGTACAGTACTGTATTTTACTACATTGTTGTCACATTACCTCATAACATTGTATAATACAGTGGGCTACACAATTATTGACACCCTTGGTAAATATGAGCAAATTGTGTTTTTACAATTTCTCCTCTTAGTTTTTAATTAAAATATTCACAAAAATCTAAGTTGTTGAGTTTACAGTTTTTCTCTATTGTTTACACACATTTCCTGCTAGTATGCCTCATACTCAGAACTCTACATACAAATCTAAAAACACTCACACAATCGGCAAAACCCCTCAATTCTTGTGCAAAATGAAACTTCACATTTAAAACAATGTAATATATTCTCAAAATGGTATTTTATTTTCAAATGACACACGCAAACCATTATATACCAGTTGAACACTGATGTGCTCAATGTAAAACACTATGATCAATGGAAAACATTAACACTTCTTCTCCATTTATCATAATGACTTGGGCCTTTTTTGTTCTTTTTGTTCAGTGTTACACTTACAGTACTACAGACATTACATACATTAGTGTGTTGTAAAATATTTGAGATTGAGAATATTGTTTTTATAGAACACACAAATACACGGTAACAAATATATTTTATTTTTCCCACAAAAACAATGGGAGATAGATCGCACATTTCATACACCCCAACCAACTACATAAAAACAACAGAAAAAAAATGTGTATGCTGTTACAGTAAAAAAAAAAAAAAAATCTATGCTGCATCCTCTCTTCGGTTTTGGTATTTTATGCTAAAGCTCTGATTGCTAATTGTAAAACTGTGTGACGTGTGTTTGCTAATGTGACGAGTCAGTGTGAATATTTGAATGGCAGTGTGTTCCTCGTGAAAACGAGATTTTCTGCATGAAAATTGTGCCAAATGCAGAGAATTTGTGTGTGTAGTGTTTTGAAAACAGTGTGTTTTAGAACTGCAATTTGAGTGTAAAGCAGGAATTGTGCTTGTAGTTCAGCAGAATTGGTTCAGGGGGTTGGTGAATGAGTTACATGTTGTGGTCATTGTGTCTCAAGTACCAGAAATTTGTGTGTAAACAATTGAGAAAAACTGTAATTAAAGTAGTTGAAAGAACAAAATACAAAACATTTTTTTCATCATGTTCTTACATACAGAAAATATGCACTTATTAATATACACCACAGAAATAGTCAATGCTTTTCTGAACATGGCACATTTCCATAAAATCTTGTATTCACGTTGCATTTAGTATGCAAACATACAGTAAACTTGTTTGTTTGACATGTGCTAATATTTTCACGGCATAGATGCATTTTGTATTTTTGATAGGTTCGGTTTGATTTTTGGCATATTTTGTAAAATAATATTTGATATCTGTGTGCAGTACACTAAGGTGGACTTGGGTTCATGGTAGTTCTGTTTGTGATCTGAAGGTGGCAGTGTGTATTCATTACAGAATATAGGTTTAGTCTATAGTTGCTGCGCCCACATTCCTGTCCAAGCTTTCAGACCTCACCAACCACTCACCATTCCCTAGAGATTTCTATTATTGTAGCTTCTTTCTTTCCCTCTCTAATGCTTTCTCTCTTTATGCATTTTTTTCGCAGCATGAATCTATTCGATAAACTCAAAAACATGTCTCTTGATAGGTCTTATTTACAGAAGGCCTATCTAATATTTTATATATTTGCATGGCCACATGCTAACACTTGATCATTTATTTAGATTTTTTTTGTTTGCCTATTTAAACAGGCAAGGCTTTAGTATAATACCATGATAATGATAATATTAATAATAATAATAATAAAAGTTTCTTGAACACCAATCAGAATATTAGATTGATTTCTGAAGGATCACATACTGTATGACAGAAATTTAAATTACATTACAATTTTTTTAAATTATATTTCACAGTACTACTGTTTTTACTGTATTTTTGATCAAATGAATGCAAACAAAAGAGTCAAAAACATTAAAAACATTTGAATGGTAGTATAAAATTGTCTGTGTTCAGTTCCTGTGGTTTAGTGCCTGTTTACCTTTCTATAGCTACCCTTGTTAGTCAACATGACAACTAATCACCTTTACCTGTTCGTTGGTAGCCTGTTGTTACCCAGTGTATTTATACTCCTGTGTTTCAGTCCTGGTCTGTCGGTCATTTTACACCTCTATTTAAAGCTGTTGCATCTCCTGTTTTTTCTGCCTTCGTGTTTGAATTATTGCCATCGCCTTGCAGTTTGGATTATGTTTGCTTGCTAACAGATCCTCAACTCTTCTTGCACCCGCTTCACCATTACAGATAGTGATGAACATTCATAAAGTTCAGCACCCTTTTTATTCATCATTTGATGAAAATGAAAAAATTAATAATACTTTAACATAAAAAATGGCATTTTAAGTCACAATTTGAACCCTAGCTGTTCATTGTCAATGCCAAGTAAGGTATGCAGGGGCATTGAAAAGAAAATGAGTTCGTCTGTGAGTGCATCTTTCTGACTGCTCTTTTGGGACTCGCTGTTTTGGAGTGGACTCCTCAATATAGGATGCCAATAAAAGAGCTGAGATGAAAACCTAATAGCAGCAGCAGAAGGAAGGAAGGACATACCCAGAATTCTCTCCTTCTCTTTCCAATCTGAACAGCACAACATTGTAACCCAGGAGGTTCATACGTCTGTTCACTCTTTCTTTCTCTCACACATTTGTTTCCTTTTTATAAACAAATGCTTTTATGCGTCATATGAATCGGTTAATGGTTGTACAGATTTCAAGCTGAGGCAAATTGGTAAACATCCATAGACGACTAATTGGAAAACAGATTGTGTTATGTGGAAAATGTAATGTTTAGTGTGTCACTGAGTTTGACATGATTTGAAGAATAGAAGCAAAAGACACACACACACACACACACATACACACAATTTTGAGTGCAGCAGGGAATCAGTTTCAGGGTGAGAGGGTCTTCATTTCCAATGCAAATGCTTTGTATCTAAGCATGTTCTTTCCCAATTATACTCTCTTGATGCAGTTACAATGCTTACAATTGAGTGATATATGCTATCTATGCAAGTCTATGACCTAAATTCCACATCTGTGACCCAGAATGGATTAATTTGATTCCTGTTTTCAATGTTACCATGGTTACGGGCTCCTGTGTGTGCATAAGTGCGGGATCATCAGTTGTGAACCCATGCTAAGTTTAGTGGGTTTATACTATGAGTCATGTAGAGAGGACAACATGAACAGCCTGTCTACTAAACACCAGATCTCATTATCAGTGGACCACAATTCATGCTGTGTAATGACGTTAGAGGTCCCTATGCTTCTTCGATTCAGTGAAAGCTAGTCTAGACAAACAAATACATAAACTACCTTTGTTTGCACTATTCCACCATTCCACTACTACAGCAAAATATTTGTTTGGTGCAGGTCTTGACAGTTAACCTAATTTGTTTCAACCTATAGATTAGACTTGATTGTGTAAGGTAGGAAGGAAGTGACATCACAAATGATATCACCACATCATTCGAATAGCGTAAAGTTTGATCAAGTCTGCTGCTAATAGCGTCACTCTACTCTGTAAAGCCAAAGTAACTTCTTGGCCTGACACAACACTGTTTTAAACTAAAAACATAAAACTTTGTATGTGTTTTGGCCATTCATTTACAAGACAACAGCGTATTGGGTAGCCTGACTACGTCAGACTTCCTACTTCCGCTAATTTCATTTCGCTCCTGTAAGCAAAGTGAAGTAGCAGAGTCTGGTATTACCAGGCTATGTATTGGGGGCCTGAAAATGCAAACTCTTAATAAAAAGGTTTCAAAGTGCAAGTTTTTGAAAACGATACCGTTATCATATCATATCATAAACTACAAAAACGCATATTTGTGAAAACGGTGACATCATGCATGGTGTTTCTTTACAAAGTGACATCGCCAACTATTGGCCTGCCAGCATAATACACCGTTTAAAAAAAAAAAAAGTTTTTAAAAACGTTTCCGCATTTAGTACATTGTTGTCATGTAAACATACCCTTAACTCCGTTTTCAAAAGTTTGCATTTTCAGGCCACTAAAATATCATTGTTGTGTAAATGGATGGACAAAACTCATAAAAGGTTTTCCGTTTTGGTTGAAAATGGTGTAGCGTAAATGGTTCCTTTGTTTGCTTAAACCCTGCTCCTCTTCAATTGACTGAGCATGCATCCAATCCCTACATTTCACTATCAAGGACAGAAGCAGTCTCCACCCTACATTTTGTTTTCGATAATCCGTTAAACTTTGAAGTATGTCACAATATGGTAGCTACTCTTTGTGTCATTAAAATTCCCCATTGGGGATGAATAAAGTGATTTGAATTGAATTGAATTGAAAAGATCTGTTGCTACTATTGTGACTATTTGTTCATATGTTGAAGTTTTTTTTGTTGTTGTAAAGACTCTGTGTAGGCTTTTGTCTTGTAAAATACAGATGTAATTTCACACTGTAGTAAGAGAGAAATTCTACACCCCGGAGAAAAGAGTGAATCATTGATCAATGAAAAAAAGAGGAGGATGGAATGGTAAGATGAGTGGAGGGATGAGAATGTTATTGATTACAGCCAGGGTGAAGCTGTTCGGAGAGAGTGTGTAAGGCACAGTCTTCAGATAAACAGGTCTTAGGTAGTCTTACATTCAGGGCGGGATCATGGTTCCAGCAAGGCCCCTTGGCCTCAAACTCGTGCTGCCCATATAATCATACTTTAAGCGACAAGGTTGATTTTGCCCAATAAAATGAGAAGAATGAATTGAGAATGTCTTTTCAAATCCAATTCAATTACTCAATTTAAACTGGGGTAGGATGCTGAACTGCAATTCAAATTTGAATGCAAGGAAGAATTCAAATGAATTATTTTTAAGAAATTCAACTGTACTTAAATCGAGAAAAGCAAAGTTTGTCGAGACGAGCTTTGAATGTGAAGGGGCCCTATAGAACTTGCACTGCACACTACTGTTCAAAAGTTTGTTTTGCAAGATTATATGTTTTTGAAAGAAGAACGGGAACCAGGTGATGGTGAGAGGATGGTGACTTGTAGAATGATGGTGACTTAGCAGGCGATGACTGAAGTGGATTCTCTGTGCAGGTGACGAGTGAACACGAAGACAGGCGATCTGGATCAGGATGATAGACGGAAGACGGACAGTAGACTGGATACAGGACGAGACGATCTCAGGTGGGTAAATAAGGAGTCTATACTGCAACAAGACCAGACAAGGAGTGAAAGGGACATATAAAGGGTGTGTTGATGGAGTGCAGGTGCAACGAGTCACCAGTACTCTGGTGATTGTGAACGAGTGGGCGGGTCCTGGTGATTGAGTGATGATTGGGGCTGTGACGGTGTGTGACAGTAACCCCTCCTCCATGGCTGGCTCCTGATGGCCTCTGCAGTGGGGTCGGCCTCGACCTCGGGGGGCTGGGCGGTCTTCGTGGAACTGGGTGAGTAGCAACGGATACAGGACGTCATCCCGAGACATTCATGAGCGTTCTTATGGACCATATCTCTCCCAGTCAATCAGGAACTCAAGGCGGCCGCCCCGCCGAGGATGAGTCAAGGATGGAATGGACTCGGTACACTAGATCAGTGACATCTAGAGTCTATGTTGGGCCACCAGTAGCGATCCTGTAAGAGCGAGAGGGTTTGCTGGCTGCCTGGGTGTTCTCTCCCGGCTCTCCAGAGAGAGCCTCCAGGGCTTTGTAGAAGGAACCCACAGCAATCCTCCACCTCACCGTTGTATGTTGCTGGTTGGGCCATGGGATTGGCACAGGGCAGGTGGCGAAGGAGCGGGTGGTGCAGAGGGGAGTTTGCTGAACCGCCTGGGCAAACTGCTCCCCGCTCCCCGCTGGTTCCAACAGGACTCTGCATGAAGGTCTGGTCTTCTGTCACAAACACACGAGGAGACAGATTGGTTTAGGTGCACACAGTGTTTATTAAAAGTAGAGAGGTGGTGGAACAACGGGAACCAGATGAGAGGATGGTGACTTGTAGAATGATGATGGTCTTTCTTGTATGAGTTGCAGCAGACAAGTGCAGAAAGATGCATACAGCCCATACGACAGAGATTGCCACAGCGGAGGACGAGATCGTTGGTATCGTTGTCATGGAGAAATCCTGTAAAAACTCATCGGGTCCGTAATGTCAGAGTCATCATCGACGACTTTCTTGAATGGTTGTTCCATTTCATAGTGGAATATTTCAACCCCTCGGGCCTTGTTACTCTGTTTTAAGGGCAAGGGGTACCTTCGAAAACATGGGGTAGGGGCAAGGGGTGAAATGGGATTGAGCCTAAAGGCCCCTGACAGTCAGAGGCTCCATCTATAATCCAGCATTGCTTTCTTTCATTCTTTCCATCTGTCTTCGACCCTGCAGCATTGTGAACCATTCCCGAATTAAATGTCAATGTTCTGCTGACACACAGACAGGATGACCTTTCCTTATCTAAAATCAACCTCCTCACTACTATGGAGAATAACAGACAGCTGTCTTACACCCTCACACATGGATATACTGTAGAGTCTCCAATAAGACCAAAGACTCTCTGATGCTCCTTTATGGAATATTACATGAGGGCTTTGAAGTTTTTGGGTTTAAATCACACAGGGGATGAAACAGTGAGTGGGTGCTGTGCTGGGGATGAGGTATCTTAAATCAGTCTCTTCTACCTACACCACACACACACACACACACACACACACACACACACGCACACACACGCACACACACAGTCTACCACTACCTCTGTAGTGTCTTTGAGTCTGCGATGACTCATATGTCTCTGTACAGCTGTGTACTATATAAAATATAAAAGAGAAAGAGAATATGTGTGTGTATGTCTGTGTGTATGAAAAAGAGAATGAGTGACAGGGTAAAAACACCTTCACGGTCTTGAGGTGGCAAACGCAGCAGTAAAACTGACTAATTATTAAGCAGCAGATGCAAATGATCGTCTTATCATAGTGGGCGTTTGAGGGAATCTGTTTGGAGCCTGCTTCGACACATTCAGCACAAAACCCTAGACAGGATTTAACCACCAATGTTTTGATTTGTTCCATCCATGCAAGTATCTCTATCCCAAATCCTTTTTAAACACCATTCAGACAGAGAATATATATTGCTAAGATGTGTCTCTTTCATAGTTTAAAGGCATTGTCAATACTGTATATCAATTGTGAAATGAAAATAAAAACAAATGAGAAATTTTTTGGCATGCAGAAACAGCTATAAAATCAGTTTGGATAGTATTTTCCCGATAATGTGGTTTTGTATATTTTGATAAATTATAATATTTAGATCTTGCCGAATGTTATCTGGAAAAATCTATCTCAATTTGGTCTCCATTCAGTCTTAATAAGTCCAGTAGAAACTTTTGAGATATTATTTGAGACCTTCAAAATAATAACCCTGAAAAAATAGTTTTCTTATTTCTTTTTGACTTACCTGCCACAGTGCCAATGACAGATCCCAGGAGGGCATGGACGGCCAGAATTGGTGAGAAGAGAAAAACAGCACCCAAGATAAGCAGAGATGGGCCTAGAGTGCCACATGCAAAGATCTGCCCCACGCCAAGTACCACCCCTTGCAGAAGCTGATGGAAAATATAAAATATTTTTCTTTCATGCTCTATTTTATTTCCTAATTAAACAGGAAGCTGATGAAATCTATTTTTCATAGTCATTATCTAAATTATCTTAAATGTGTATCCCTGCTAACAGTTGTTTTGTCAAGTTTTGGAAGTATGCAAGCATAGATACAAATTTATATTTATACTGATATCCCCCATATTAGGTCATTTGCATTAGTCATTTGTGGACTCTGGCTCTAGCTCATTTTAATGGGCTTTTAGTTTTAACTCTGCTTCTTTCACATTGAATATTTATGAAAGTGAGACATAAAAACATACAAAATAAATATAAAAGTTATTTTCCATTATATCTTTTTGCTCTACGCACCAGTTATTACAGGATCAAGCTGTCACCATGGAGATGTGATAAAAGCAGCAGATACAGTTTAGTGCATAAATATGTCGGCTATAAACAGCCCATTATAGTCAGTGTGCCAGAGAGTGGATCAGCCCATCGCAACCTAATGCCATCCAACAGACCAGAGTAATCCATACGATCATCATAATGGCATCTAAACACATACACACACACACCTCAGGAGAGATGCAAAATGGAAGGACGATGAAGGCAGATTGAGGAAGGAATCTGCATTGTGTGAGCAGATAAAGGAGGTTAAAGAGGCAAAACAGGAAGATGACAAATACAAAAGTCAGAGAGAGCTACAGGGAATGAGAGACAGAATATACAATAAAACATAACGGCAAAAAATTTGCTTTTGCCTTTTCACATCACTCTCTCATGTTGCTTCCATCCTGTTTCATCCTCTCACCTGTGGAACATGTAGTTGGGTGTGGTTGGTGCCCTCTGGCGCCCCTGGTGGCTCGGCAGGATAGTTTGGAAAATAGGGGTTAGAAGTGCCAGTACAGGCCAAATACAACACTATGACTGTGTTAAAGGGGAAGACGCTAACTGGTAAATCCCAGCGTTCCAGAATCGGAGCCAAGCTGCTGGAAAGAAAAGTTCTAAGACAGGAGAGAAAAAGGGTTGTTTGGGTTTGGGAGGGTCAGTATATGTGAATGGGCTCTATGCACGGCGTTATTTCCGGTGAAGGATTAGGGATGCTCGATAACTTCCGTCGATCATAGAGTCCAATGCAATAACGAGAATTTATATTGAATTTTATACTCCATGGTTATACTAAAGAAACGTTAGTCACAAAAACAGATAAAACAGACACCCCTCGTTGTGTTTAAGCTTCTTTTTAAAATTATATTAAATAAACATAACTATATATAAAATTACATCTATATGTACGTTTCGTTTCAAAGACGGGAGGACAGTAAATATTGAAGACTCTGCCATAATCCCATTTTCTCCGGTTTTCCTCCGCTTTAATGTAACAACCGGAAATGGACGAGCATCCTTACGTCAAATGCGGAACTTATGCGTGCATATAGCCCATATATGACAGAAAAATCTATATGGTATCAATTAATTTGCTCTTACGTTGTAGCTCCACCGAGACACACAGGCAGCAGAAGCCACCAGTACCAATCTCCAGCAGAGCTGAACACTCCCATCAGCAGAGCCACCAGCATTCCATTAAAACCATGAAGGCCACTGGAAACCTCATCCCTGCGGACACACACACAAGGTAGGATCACATGTGAGACTGGAAAATAGCTTGTGCTTCTCTTTTAGCCATGCCAGTCAAGTGCTTAGAAAAAATGTGCTTTTACACTAGGAGCATTATTGGATGCAGCATGTGTGTTTTCTGTATGCTTGAAAAAGTCTGATTCCCGCACTAATGCCTCTTGTTAGCCGGTTCTGTTTAGTGATCACAGTCATGATCACAATACAGCGACCTGTGAAGTCTGAATCCCGCTTGAATGACTCTTATGACTCAAAAAGAACCGGCTCATAAGTTTTGAGCTGGTTGAGGGGGCTGGTCCATGCTTACATCACAGGACACCACAACTTCCAATAGGAAAATTCAACTGCAGTATCGAATAGGGCAGCATTCATACCTTTTTACACCATATATTGTAGAATATAAACACTTTATACCCAAATGTAAAAAAACAACATCTTTTGAATCAATACTAAAGAATACTAAAGAATCAATGAACAGCATTAATAAAGCCCCAGTCTATCAGATCATTAAAGGGGTCATGAACTGGCTTTTTAAAATTATTTATATTGTTGTCTGAGGTCAACTTATGATGTTCGCTTGGTTTTTACATTCAGAAACTTCAAAATGAATAAGTAAAAGGCTATTTTCTAACCTAGCTCAAAAACGCTCGGTTTTTATGGGCGTCTCGCACTGAAGACTTTGAAGTAAACGCCCACTGCTGTAAGTGGATAACAGTTTTGCATATTATAATTATAATAATTTTGCAGCTTATGCAGCGACTGTCTTCTTCCACAACCAGGCACTGCACAATATTTTGTAAACAACATGTTTATTGCTCGGTAGCTGGATCCGGTTTGTCATCATCATGAGGTAGGCCTAAGTTATTTAGCTATGCGTGTAATGCGCGAATCGGTGGGCGGGGCTAAACCGGCCGTGTTGAAGTAGGCGTTGATCATCTTCTGCGGGGGTGGTGTTTTATCCTCTTTGACGTCATAGTTCCCCACTTTGAAAAACGAGTTGTTTGCTAAGCCTAGTGTCAATAAAAGCTTTTATTGGACCAACAAGGATGTTTTCAGTTCTGAAACTTACAGGATATTCCAACACTATCTCACGACCAATTCGTACGAATTCGACGCATGATTAAAAAGTGGCTAATTTGTACGACCTCACTCGTCGTACAAATTGTTACGAATTAGCCACTTTTTATTTAATCGTCGAATTCGTACGACTTGGTCGTGAGATCGGGTTGGATATTCTTACAATATGATGACCTCTTAGATGTCAAAAGCTCAAGGAAAATTTGATTTCTCAGTTCATCACCCCTTTAACTAAAAAAAAGTTGTTTTAGGGTTTAGTTTCCCTTGAATTTATCAGTAACAAACACTGCGACCAATTCAAGTCTCTTATTATGGGCCGGTTCTATTTAGTGAATCAGTAACATGCAGCAGCCTACAGAGCTGGAGTGCATTTTGATTCCTGAGCGAATATTTTGTACGTCTGATTCTTTTTAGTTAATCAGTAACAGTAATCAGTGCATTCTGTTGTATATAATACGCATTTTGTTTCATTAATACGCAATTTTTTTTTTTTGTTGCTATAGGCATGTCCTTTTGTGTTTTATTCATACATGTTTTGGTCGATGATGTTTATGCTTTTGTGCTTGTGTGGGTGTGTAATTCCTCACCAGTCCTGTCCCAGCATTATAGCTGTGAGGGTGGAGGCCAAAAAGGCCGAGCATCCCCAGCAGAGCCTGCCAAGGGCTCTCCAGCAGCAATGCTGCCAGAATCAGAGCTCCACTCAGGGGGGTTGTTTAGCAGAATCACCCGTGAGATCCCACGTAAACACCACTCAGAGAGCTGCAGTGGGAAGGATTTATCTGGGAGAGAATGTAGGAAAAGAGGGAAATACAGAGAGATACATAGCCAAAAAGAACAATTCCGTCATTTCAAACATATAGGTTTCTTTTTTCTGTCAATGCCATTGTAAATATGTAGCAGATATTGCAGGTCTCTTCACAAAGAAGCATCAAAGCCTGAAATGTGGACAATTCATGCAATATATTCCACACCTACTGATGCTATGATAGCTTTATGTGAAAATTTTGCCTTGAAAATCTTACTTGACAGCCATTCACTTTCATAC
>NW_024121632.1:151419-285370 GCF_016745375.1 Pimephales promelas
TAGAATTAAAACACTTTATACCCAAATGTAAAAACCAACAACTTTTGAATCAATACTAAAGAATACTAAAGAATCAATGAACAGCATTAATAAAGCCCCAGTCTATCAGATCATTAAAGGGGTCATGAACTGACTTTTTAAAATGATTTATATTGTTGTCTGAGGTCAACTTATGACGTTCGCTTGGTTTTTACATTCAGAAACTTCAAAATGAATAAGTAAAAGGCTATTTTCTAACCTAGCTCAAAAACGCTCGGTTTTTATGGGCGTCTCGCACTGAAGACTTGGAAGCAAACGCCCACTGCTGTAAGTGGATAACAGTTTTGCATATTATAATTATAATAATTTTGCAGCTTATGCAGCGACTGTCTTCTTCCACAACCAGGCACTGCACAATATTTTGTAAACGGCATGTTTATTGCTCGGTAGCTGGATCCGGCTTGTCATCATCATGAGGTAGGCCTAAGTTATTTAGCTATGCGTGTAATGCGCGAATCGGTGGGCGGGGCTAAACCGGCCATGTTAAAGTAGGCGTTGATCATCTTCTGCGGGGGTGGTGTTTTATCCTCTTTGACGTCATAGTTCCCCACTTTTAAAAACGAGTTGTTTGCTAAGCCTAGTGTCAATAAAAGCTTTTATTGGACTAACAAGGATGTTTTCAGTTCTGAAACTTATCGGATATTCCAACACTATCTCACGACCAATTCGTACGAATTCGACGCATGATTAAAAAGTGGCTAATTCGTACTAATTTGTACGACCTCACTCGTACTAATTCGTACGATTTGTCTAAACCCATGTGATGGTTAGGTTTAGGGGCGGGGTAAGGGGTAGGTCATTCGTACGAATTCATACGAATTGGCCAATTCGTAAAATATGTACGATTTAGCAAAATCGTATTAATTCGTACGAGTGAGGTCGTATGAATTGTTACGAATTAGCCACTTTTTAATCATTCGTCGAATTCGTACGACTTGGTCGTGAGATCGGGTTGGATATTCTTACAATATGATGACCTCTTAGATGTCAAAAGCTCAAGGAAAATTTGATTTCTCAGTTCATCACCCCTTTAACTAAAAAAAAGTTGTTTTAGGGTTTAGTTTCCCTTGAATTTATCAGTAACAAACACTGCGACCAATTCAAGTCTCTTATTATGGGCCGGTTCTATTTAGTGAATCAGTAACATGCAGCAGCCTACAGAGCTGGAGTGCATTTTGATTCCTGAGCGAATATTTTGTACGTCTGATTCTTTTTAGTTAATCAGTAACAGTAATCAGTGCATTCTGTTGTATATAATACGCATTTTGTTTCATTAATACGCAATTTTTTTTTTTTTGTTGCTATAGGCATGTCCTTTTGTGTTTTATTCATACATGTTTTGGTCGATGATGTTTATGCTTTTGTGCTTGTGTGGGTGTGTAATTCCTCACCAGTCCTGTCCCAGCATTATAGCTGTGAGGGTGGAGGCCAAAAGGCCGAGCATCCCCAGCAGAGCCTGCCAAGGGCTCTCCAGCAGCAATGCTGCCAGAATCAGAGCTCCACTCAGGGGGTTGTTTAGCAGAATCACCCGTGAGATCCCACGTAAACACCACTCAGAGAGCTGCAGTGGGAAGGATTTATCTGGGAGAGAATGTAGGAAAAGAGGGAAATACAGAGAGATACATAGCCAAAAAGAACAATTCCGTCATTTCAAACATATAGGTTTCTTTTTTCTGTCAATGCCATTTTAAATATGTAGCAGATATTGCAGGTCTCTTCACAAAGAAGCATCAAAGCCTGAAATGTGGACAATTCATGCAATATATTCCACACCTACTGATGCTATGATAGCTTTATGTGAAAATTTTGTCTGAAGTTTTGCCTTGAAAATCTTACTTGACAGCCATGGTCACCATTCACTTTCATACTTTCATTGGTTAGAAGCATTTTTATTCCACAGAATCATATGAGTCATATGGGTTTCAAAAGACATTGTCAGATCCCGGTTCTTTGTCTTTTGTTTAGTATTGATTTTATGTTGAAGTGCATTCTCTGTTCTCATAGTTTCCATGTTCTCTTCCTGTTTATTTCAGTCTCTCCTTGTCGTATTAGGTTTTATTACCGTCATTAGTTACACTTGTCTTTACAGTAACTATTATTGATTTCTCTTTGTATTTAAGCTTGTGCTTTTTAGTTGTTCTTGGCTAGTCATTGTTTTTTTAGTGGATCGATCCAGATGTTCCTGTCATGTGGAGTCATGTCATGGTTTCTCTTTCTGCCTCGTCTCTCAGCAAACATAACAGACATGAGGCTGTGTAAATGACATGAGGTTGTGTAAAATTCCTTTTATGAGTGTGCTATTGCTAGCTATGCATGAAATTCACATAAATCCATACATTCGCACAACCCTCTGATCAGTGTTGGGGGAAACGCATTAAGTAATTTGAGTTACGTAATCAGGATTACTTTTTCAATGGTATAATGGACAATGGTAATAAATAATAAATGGTTACTTTGTTTACACACACATACACATACCCACACTCACACCATGGAATCATGGATTTACAAGTTTGCTCACTACTACACTATGTTGGTTTGTTTGTATGTATGTCTGACTGTTAAATAATAATAAAAAAGGATTACTTTTTCAAGTTACTATATAGTGAAGTAATGCATTACTTTTAAAATGTACAACAAAATATCTGTTACTTTTTCAAAAAGGTAACGCAGATTACTTTGTTTTACCATTTATTGACTCCTTTTTAAATAATACATAAACTTTAACAACATTTATCAACAAAAATGATGTGTGCAATGTGCAACCATGCAAATTTGATAGTTCAGCACAGTTTTCTTAGTTTAATTGTGTCATGCTTTTTATTTTCAGAAAAAAAACGATATTTTCTATAGGCTGTAAACTTTTAAACTCCTTTACTTTTACATTCAAATGTACTGCTACGTTATATTAGAATGAGCTGAATGTTGTGTACTCTAGGATGGCGGTCTCTTACCCTGTATGTGAGTGTGTAATTGTTTCATTTCTCCAGTGCAGTACAGCAGGGCACCGATGACACGCTGTTTTACGCCTCCAGGCTGCTTTGGTGTGTTTTTTTCCAAAATCCACATGTTGCCAGTTGAAATCATGCATCTACTAGGAAATTTCAGACTGAACTCTCTGTTAATCGCACTTCCACTTCCTTACTTCCACTGTCCTTGCCCCTTTTTCTCAACTCTCCCCAGTCTTTTTCTTCTAGACATTGTGCTTTATGTTCTCTCACTACTTCCCCAGTTCTCTCTTGACATGTGAAGGTTAATGTTATATCTTTTTTAACTCATGTACTGCACATTTGCCCTTCCTGGGCAGAGCCGGGCAAAGTTAATCTGTAGCATCTTCTGTCTTCCTCAGTTCACATTTCTGTTACCCTTTCTGTTACATTTTGTTACCCAAATTACCATGTGAAAGAACAGTGTACTGCATTAATTATTTTTTTTGTCATCTATCGCTTCAAATTATTGTAAAGGGATACTCCACTTTTTTGGGAAATAGGCTCATTTTACAACTCCCCCAGAGTTAAACAGTTGAGTTTCACCATTTTCAAATCCTTCAGCCGATTTTCTGAGAGAAAAATCTCAGTAACCAGACAGTTTCTGGTCTCATTGACTTCCATAGTAGGAAAAAAAATATATACTATGGTAGTCAATGAGACCAGAAACTGTCTGGTTACTGATATTCTTCTACAGTAAATATCAGAAAATCGGCTGAATGGATTCGAAAACGGTAAAACTCAACTGTTTAACTCTGAGGGAGTTGTAAAATGAGCCTATTTCCAAAAAAAGTGGAGTATCCCTTTAAATCAAGTCAATTTTCTCCTTTTTTGTTTTTATCTCTTAAGCTGTTAAGCTATTTTATAGGCATCATTTCAAAATAGATAAGGCAAAACTTATGATGTAATACACAACATAGCATCCTCTTTAAAAATGAATAGACATTAAAAAGTAAAAGAACAGAATTTGAACTGCACCTGTGTATACAGTAGTTGCATTATGTAATCAGAAAGCAAGAGTGTTCAGTGTTTGGGCATGTGTGTTGCATAATAAAAGAGTGTTGCCAGAACAAAAAGAGATTTACTTTTAACTTAAAAGGGGTCGGAGAGAAAGCAATTTGTAGTCTAACTGAGTCTGTCCACAAATGTTGTAAACCTGTTTCTGTTTGGAGCTCCAGAGGGAGGAGGGGTTTGATTGATTGATTGATAGATAGATAGATAGATAGATAGATAGATGATAGATAGATAGATAGATAGATAGATAGATAGATAGATAGATAGATAGATAGATAGATAGATTGATTGATTGATTGATTGATTGATTGATTGATTGATTGATTGATTGATTGATTGATTGATTCAATTATTGACTGGGGCGATGTTGAATAAGAGTGCCAGCAGAAACCAGACAGAAATACAAAGACACCCACATAAGCTGAGAGAGGGAAAGCAAAGGTAATTGTCCAGCCCTTCCCTTCTGATAATGTTTACGGGATATTTGTGAACTGCATAAAAATGTGCTCTACTGGCCTTGACAATCACAATCTGTTTGTACAGCCAAAGAAAGCCAACTCACCATCAGGCCTGCATGAAAATAAAGGTGTATAATTTTTATGCATGCATGTGAGTGATGTTTCCCCAAAAAGCTTTCATTTCTCCATATGTAAAATTAGCAAATATGCTGGTGTGCACAGTTGTTATTCAGTCTATCTCGTTCCCTTACTTTCTTATTAAAAAACAATTTTTTTAGTCATCAATTTTTCAGTAAGTGCATATGTATGTGGGTTGAGGCAGCCCAGAAGCACACATGCCCCCATACCATTGATTGACTCAAGAGATCAGGCCAGGGTGACTATGTGAGGTGAAGTCTCAGAGAGAGGTCTCACTGATGAAGAGGAGTGAAATGGGGAGAAGAGAAATCAGAGTATGCAATATCGAGTAGAAAATCCTAGTGCAAACAAGGCGGTAAATGTGAATGTGATATATTGAGGCTAGTCTGCATTTTGCACATGCTATTGATGACTTACTGGTTCTGTGTATATGCTTGGGTGAAGCCTTTTTGAATGACATAGAGGACATTGTGATCTTGTGATTTGGGAGCCATTATCCTTGCATGGACAAAACTGGTCAATGCTTGCTCATTTACAACGTCTCACACGCGCACACACACACACACACAGGCACTAATTAAGGATGCACAGACTGTCTGGCCAGTTTGTAGATGTTAGCTCCACATGTGGGTTCAATTATCTGGCTGTGTAGTGCAGTGGCCTCGTGATCTGTGCACCAGTTCACCCCACCCACAGAGCTCTGATCTGGGTAAAGCCGCCATGGCCTCTGTTGAAGCTGGATGTGTTATTTTCTTAAAGGGACAGTTCACCCAAAAATGAAAATTCTGTCATTTTACTTACCCTCTCTTCATTCCAACCCCATATGAATTTCTTTCTTCTTTAGAACACAAAAGGAGATATTTTTAAAAGTGGTCTCAGTGGTTTTTATTATTATTCATACAATGAAAGTCAGCTTTGTCCATTGTTGCTTTGAACATTGCATATTACTGATTATGATTGCATAATACTTTCTTGTTTAGCTGGTTATTTGAGTGATAAATATTTATGAACTGTTTAATACATACAAGGTAATTCAAATTAAATGTGAATTAAAACTAAATTAATTAAATAAAATGAAATCCACAAACCAATCCCACACATTGAAGTGCCTGAAAGAACCCTTTAAAGTTTTATATAGAACCTTTTCTTCTAAGAGTGTACTATCCTTATGTGCCAGAGAAACATTGAGGATTGTAGGTAGTGTTGGTGTAACCAGCAGCCTCATTTCGTAAGACTGCTGACATTCAGCATACACAAACAATATATATATATATATATATATTCCTCAAGGTCTCTGATTGAATAAGCAACAAGCACCTTAAAGGTTACACTGACAAACCCAGACAAATGACATTGAGAGCTGTAAGAGTCTGGTTCCATTGTATGGATATGTCTAAGCAAATGTTATTCTGCATTGTGTGCTTCTTGGAGACTCTTTTAATGTTCTTTTCTTTCCTTTCCAAGAATCGATGTGCTTGTTTTTTGATTCCTGCACTTAACTTATATAACTCCGTATTGTAAGGTCATATATTCCTATATGATGTACTTGCAGTTTATTTTTGCAGGGTAAAATATTCCTTCACCCAACAACATGAGAGTGAATAAATTATGGAAGAATTACCTTGTTTAATCTGGATTTTACTATACTAATTCAAAAGTTTTAAGATGGGAGACAGAGCTGAGTTTTGTGAGTTATTTGACTTTGCTATTTAGCTCCACTTCCAGTCTTTATGTCCTTTTAAAGGTCAGTCTTGCTAGAAGCAGCAAGCACAAATTAGTTTCCACAAAGTACAAGGAGGAGATAAAGAAGGGAAGCTGGGCTGGCCGATTAAATCTGCGGCTGATCGATAGAGGATATATGATCCGGTTCAGTTTTCAGCAGCAGGGAGACTAATGTTTGCAGAGAGAAAGAGAGAACAGTAATGAGTATGTGTGTGTGTGTGTGTGTGTGTGTGTGTGTGTGGTCCCCAAAAAGATAGAATGTGTGTGTGTGTGTGTGTGTGTGTGTGTGTGTGTGGTCCCCAAAAGATAGTAATAACAGTATAAGATTAATATTAATATAATACAGTTTATACCGTATAAATGTGTGTGTGTGTGTGTGTGTGTGTATTCGCATTATGGTTTAGTAATTCCAGTAAAATCCCACAGTAGTAAAATTAGTACTAATAATACAGTTTATACAGTTTAAATGTGTGTGTGTGTGTGTGTGTGTGACATCAGCTGAGCTGAGACTAATGCCTGTTCATGGTCTTCAGATGACCACAGGGAACAGATGAGTTTAGCGGGAGAGAGCAGAAATAAGATATGGATATGGATAGAAGAGTGAGATAGTGTGAGAGGGGATACATTGTTCAAGAGAGGCTTTTAGCACAAGAGGAAACTGAGAAAAGGGTTTAAACCCTGCTTAAAGAGCCCCTATCATAGCATTTGAAATGTTCCTATTTTTGTTTTAGGAGTTCCCAAAAACAGTTTAACATGCATGCAAGGATAAAAAACACTTTATTTGTCTTATAATATGCATTTATTTTTAACTGATTTGCTCACCGACTCCCAAATGATTTGTACAATGACTTATTTTTCCAAACCACTCCTTTGCGTGACGCTAATCGGCGGTGATTGGTCAGATGACAGACCCAGTCAGTTATTGTTTTTTAGCATAACGCATAAACATATTGATAAAGCACTGCAGTACTACAAGACGCTCTATTCTTTATGACAACTCCAATAACAGCGACAAACATTTCACATATTTAAAAAAAAAATTTACATTGGAGACCTAGAAGCTGCGCTGAGCGTAACTTACAGACACACACACAGATACACGCGCACACACATACTGCCTCGCGCCCCGACGCAACAAAACCGTTCAAAACCCATAAAAGCAACAATTATTACAACGTGATCTCATGAGAATACGTATGTATGTGTACGTAAAGTGTCGTTCTATCATACGTATATATAATTACGTTTTATATGCGCAGAAACGTATAATACTGACGTATTTACAGTACTAAAACGTAAAATATTTACGTATTGACAGCACAAAAACGTAATTTATTTACGTATGAACAAATCCACCGACGTACGCATTGTACGTATCACAATTTATGCATATTAATATCGTAGCATTATGTTTTGACTCTATTGCATCCCACTGTCTTATTAATGAGGTTTTCAGTCGCATTATTGATATAATACTCATAAATATTAACATTTTGCTCGTTTCGCCTGCATGGTGTTAAACAATACACTATAAAACCTTAAAAAATATACATTCTTTAACGTTACTCGTTCAACCATTTTGTAATAGTTTATTTACCTTGAGACACATAAAGCGTTTTCTCCTATAAAACACAACAAAAATTCACAAAATACATCAATTTTATTAGTTTGATGTAATCCAAATCTTTAGAATCCATAGTTGTTTGCAAGAAACAACTCCTAATTCAGCGATTTCAGCCTCTTATCCAGTCGTGATCTCCATTCTTAGCAGCGACCGTAACGTTACATGTCAAACCCCGCGCTGGTGATGAATTCAAATTCAAATATTGCGCCCATACGTCATCTTTTACGGCAGCGATATCAAACGTTCATTGGCTCTTCCCTGCTTCGTCACAGTTTGCGACATGAAGGACTGTAGACGGTTGGTTAGTTTAGTTCATTTGAATTTTGAAACGGAGAAGCGCGAACCAACCGAAGCCGGATTAACATTTTCATTAGTAATTTAATTTCTGCTCTGTACTTCATACAAAACTATTACAATACTGCCAGAGAGAAGACTGCGACTGCAACGCTTCATCATGTGAACGGCTTTTGGTATCGGTTTTGACATTTTCGCAATAAATAAATTATTGTGATTATACTTGTCTGTTAGTTATGTTTTTCTTCATAATTGTAGTTTTTTACGTAGTTTTAAGGAATTGTTATGGTAGGTTTAGGGGTAGGAGTAGGTGGCTCAAAATATATTTTAATGCTATATTGTTAATAAAACTGCCCTTTCCCAACACCTGTCCGTTACGTTTTATCCTTTTTTATATTAAGTATAAAATGGGTATGTTTAGGTTTGGGATTAGGGTTACGGGATCTTACATTTATCTATAAAATAGTAAAAAGGGAAATTATCCAGATATCTTTATGATATAGAATATACGTAAATAGTTTACGTTTTGTAGCTGTAAAAACGTAATAATGTTACGTTTAAATGTTGCAGATACGTCTATATTATACGTTTCAGCATCTATCCAAACGTACTAAAAAGTACGTTTTCTATCTTTGCAAAAACGTAAAATAGCTACGTATTAACAATGAGACCAGGCTGATTATTAATAATACTTACAGGTTGTGATTCGAAGGAGGAAGCTGATTCATATACACTGGGTAAGTAAGTTACTGAGCACCCCTTCAGGAACAACCGCTTGCGAATCCACATTTTAATTCATTTATGTTTTTGAACTAACGTTATTCGTCATTAAAATGATGAGAACACAATTGGGGTATACTGTTGTGGTATCGTTGCAAATATGAACTCTAACCACCGATTCTTCACATGCTCGTCCCTGGTAAATAAAAACAAAGTGGCTGAACTGTCTTTGCAATGTAGAACACAGCGTCTTCTCGACATGATGCTATGATGAAGTATTTGAATGTGTAGACTTCAAGTTTACACTTCCGTCTGCACGCGCAGTAACTGGGTGCGGCCAGTATGTATCTACGTCACTACGAACCAGCTAATGACTCGTTTCAAAAACAATTCATTTCATAGACTCTCACTTTTGAAAGACAATAACTTTATATACGGTGCACTTTCAGATATAAATCTTTGCAGGATGTTTTCATTCCCTTAGAGCTATATTCCACACCATATGAACAGTCATTTTCAAAAATCCATGATAGGGGCTCTTTAACTTTTCTGCCATCCCCAATTTCTATATCTTATTCCCTATCTATTACGTAACTGAAGTTTCTTTTAACATAGTCTTAGCCTCAGACAACACATGGACTGACTGCGGTAGATGCACTGGTCGTTTGCTGCATATTGCACAATTTTTCATAATTTAGGAATAAAAGTTCATATTCTACCCTGACTGATTTTTAGTCCAGTTATCTCTTTTCTCATCTCACCTCGCGACAGTGGGTGAGACGTGATGATGTAGAAGTAGGCCTTTATCAGATTCTGCAGAGGCGGTCTTTCGTCGCACTATCACGTCAAAATGTGACAAAATCCCAAATGAGTCGTCTTCTGAGCTGGGTTTCAATGAAAGCTGTTTTTGGACTATACAAGGAAATTTTGAGTTCTGAAACTTTATAGTACAATGACCTCTTACAAAATATCAATGAAAAGTTGATTTCTCAATTTATAACACCTTTAAAGTCAAATAAAAAAGTTATTAAAATGCCTTTTACAAGATTTTTGCAAGAATGGCAAGATTTCCTTTTGGAAGAATTGTTTTAATGTATCCAATTTATGTCATCATTTGGCAATGGAATTAAACTAAATTCGCATTTGGAAGACCAAATCCAATATTGAAAATGAAAATCAGGTGGATGTCAAAATCCAACGCCAGATTGACATTAATCTTTCCAACGTTGGACAGACATTGTATTGTGTATTATTTTTTTATTCCATTTTTTTTATTCGACCTCTGTGTAAATGGAGAAAAAAACCCATAACTCCTGAGTTGTGTTCATTTGCTCTCTTGGTCTCTCTCTCTCTCTCTCTCTCTCACTCTCTCTCTCTGTCCTTTCATCCCTTTCATTTTTCTGGTACATGGTAATGTGCTTTCCTTGGAAGCGTTTCTGCCTTGAATTCAAATCACACACTATCATTATCACAAGACTTATTTACCATTTATATGTGTGTGTGCTCAGCTGTTTGTGTGCTGGTACACCATCCATCATGTCTCCCAGCGTTTTGTGGGTGCAGCAACAATTTGTCATGTCACACTCCTGCCAGTTTGATTTTGGCCCGCCGGGCATTTCTCCCTGTCACGGCTGCTCCCTCTTTTTCTCACTCCCTCCATCCATCCTCCCTCCCTCCCTCCCTACCTCCTTCATTCACCTTCTCCGTCTCCATAACAACCAAAGGAGTTTAGCCTTGACAGTTTGGTGGAGTGGTGCCTTTTCTGAGCCGTGTTCAGAAATTCACAGCCTCTCAAGTGCAACTGCTCAGTCTTATTCACTGAGCCTATCAAGCCCTGCCTAAAGGCATCTGACACACACACACACACACACACACACACATATATATATAGCTTAAGGTTGAGTATAGTATTTTGATTATATTTGTGCTGAGTGCAATGGGTTCATCTCATCTCCATGCCACCTAATGTGTGTGTGTCTGTGTATCAACATATTAAGGATCAAATGTCCCCACAAGGATAAAATCACATATACACTGTGTTGGGCAGCCAACAGTCAATAAGGAAGATGTCTTAAAGGGATAGTTCACCCAAAAAAATTAATTCTGTCATTATTTACTCCCCAAACCTCTATGAATTACTTTCTTCTGTTGAACACAAAAGATGATATTTTGAAGAATGTTAGTAATCAGACAGATGGGCCCCATTGACTTCCACGGAATTTGTTTCCATACTATGGAAGTCATGGGGTACATCAACTGTTTATGCCCAAATTCTTCAAAATATCTTCTCCATCTTATCCAAAATGAGTTACTTCAGAAGACATTTCTTTTAACCAACAATTTGAGACAGTCTTTACATTTAAGCTGTCTAATTATAACTAACTTGTCCATTTATGGTGTGTATAAAATTCCTCATCTAGCCAACAGCTATAGAAGGACTCATCCAGGCAGTAGCAGATAGAGGACCTCATGCAAATGAATTCATATCCTGACACTCTTGTAAAAGGTCTCCAATTAAAGCTGTTATTTATTTATTTATTTGAGAGTGTGTGTTGGGAAAGAAGAATGTGAGCCCTTTAAACGATTATGTGGTTCTTTAATTGTCATTGGTGTTTAAGGTCATGTAGTTTTAGCTTTATGAGTCAGCCCATTATGCACCTGGAAACACTTTCACCTGTTGGGACATTTAGGCCATAAAATGGTGAATTAATTTAATTCAGATTTTATTCATGATGTCCAGTATCCATTCATCCAGTTTGTCACTTTGTCTGTTTTACTTTTTTTGTAGCCAGCCCATTTCAACCATGTGGAGGCAAAAACTTGATCATCATCAAAATGGACAATTATTATTTTTTTGTCTACTGCAGTATTTATCGGAAATTAATTGTCCATGTAGCCTATATCATTATTTGCTTTTACATTTTTATGCCCTCGTTATCTTTAATATGAGGTCAGGACAACCTGAGATTTAACCTGAGATTCAACCTGACATGACATCACTGGAATAGGAAACCACAACGATCCAATCAATTCCCATTCCACAAAATTCCAAAATCCACAAAGTCTCATCCTCCATTTTATACATAATAATAGAAGAAAACACTATTGCAACTTATGTTTCATGCCGACTTCAATTGTACACAACAGAGGTTTTTTTTTTGTTTACTTATTTAAACAAATGATTTAGGCTATTAAGTACATTAATATCATTTTTTTACTCACCCTGAAGCAGTATGGTAAAATTGTAATTATTATTTTTTTTGTTCAATTTGGCTGAAAATGTAATAATTTGTCTAAACGCATAAGGTTTAATTGCTCTTATGACATATTTTGATATGCACATATTGTAGGACATGCAAAAGAGAAAAAAAAATACGTAAAATGTTCCTCACAAGTGTTATATATCAACCACAGATGGCGATAGAGACACCAGAATTTACCTTTACAGGGAGTGATATTTTTTTCCCAGGATGGTAGGGGAAGGTCCCGCCTTTTTCACCTCTGATTGGCTAGAAGGGCTCTCCTCCGATTGGTTATTTGATTTTTGTGCGTGTGTGTGTTGGCTTGGGTAAGTTTAGGAGTAGGGTTAGTGTGTGTGTGTTGGCTTGGGTAAGTTTAGGAGTAGTGTGTGTGTTGGGTAGGTTTAGGTGTGTGTGTGTGTGTCTGTTGGGTAGGTTTAGGAGTAGTGTGTGTGTTGGGTACGTTTAGGGTGTGTGTGTGTGTTGGGTAGGTTTAGGAGTAGGGTCAAAACAGACTAGCAGACAGCCTGCCATGAACGTGAGATGACGTTTCACAGCCAAATCAAATAACCAATCGGAGGAGAGCCCTTCTAGCCAATCAGAGGCGAAAAAGGCGGGACCTTCCCCTACCATCCTGGGGAAAAAAATATCGCTTACAGGGATACTCCACTTTTTTGGAAATAGGCTAATTTTACAACTCCCCCAGAGTTAAACAGTTGAGTTTTACCGTTTTCCAATCCATTCAGCTGATTTTCTGATACATCCATGACCAACAAGTACATCTATGTCATCAGTGAGTTTTACTAATAACTTAAGGCACTGCTATGTGTGTGTGTGTGTGTGTGTGTGTTCTTCAGCCCGTATCACAGTGGCCCTTTTCTTTTCTGTGCTTTAATCTCATTTTCATCCATTTAATAATTTATTTCTTGACGAGACAGACATCGGCTGCTCTGAATACCAAAAAGTCAGAGACCCAACCTCACGTGCCTCACATCCTCTATCTCTCTCACATCACCCTATATTTCATCTGCTTCCCCCAGAAAACACACTGCTTGGCAGACTCAATGTTCTCTCCTTTTTTTATCTTCCTAATTCGTTTCCTTCTGGCTTTATCGTTCTCCTATTTCAGTTTGAACTCTTCTCCAGCCTTGTACTTTGTATCCCTTCATCTATTTCTTTCATGTTCTCTCACACTTTTAAGTTCCTCACGCCCCAGTTTCATTTTATTATTTTTTTGGCAAGACAAATGAAGCACTTTTGCGTTGTCAAAGATGTAGAGATTTAGACAATAACCCCCTTGCCTCATTCACTCGCTCTCTCTCTCAGCCAGGAGACGGCAATCCTTCATTTGTCATTCCATGAAACACTGCCTCATTTAAAATGCATTTCCATTACATCTGAGCACTATAAAATATCCCAGCGTACAAGCACACGCACATACAAACGTCTGAGCAGGTTCACAGCTTGATATTGCAGGTCCCTTGATAGTGCTGGACTGAACAGGGTGGGGATTTGAGCCTGACTGCAGGAGGTGGTGATCTCTAATGTGGACATTGCTGGTCTTTTCCATCCATCCATCTATCCATCCCAGCCGTTCTAGTGACTGAGAGGATCAGTTTCTCAGGTGTGTAGAAACTGATGATAGAATCTGAACACTCTTTTGACATTATTCTCTTCATTTTTTTTTTTTTTTTTTTTGGCTAGACAGGTGTGGAAGCAGATCTGTCTGATGGTTTAGTATGTGTGTGTGTGGTTTGACCATTCCCCAGTGCTCTTAATGCTGACCTATTCTCTGATGTATAACAGCCAACTGATGCATCATTGTATTGCCTGACGTCAGAACTTCAGTCATATCATACACACACACACACACACACACCTTTTTCACTATTCCTGTCCCTCTCTATACCCTTTCCCCACTCTTTTGATATTTCTCTACTCACCTCAGCATTACTCTTACTGTGAGATCTACAAATTTAACATGAACAGCCCATTCTCACCCCCAAGGCGTCACCTTGGGAAGCATTTGACCATGCTTCAATATCTGACGCTTTAGGCGCCCTTTAGCGTCTGTTAGATGACGCCTTACGATCGCGTGCCGTGTACCCTACTCCCACCCCAGACCTAAACCTAACCGCGTCCTCTAACTGACGCTTTCCTTTAGCGTCAGTTAGATGACGCCGTAGGATCGCGTCATGTAAGTGACGCTAAAGGGCGCCTAAAACGTCAAATATTGAAGCATGGTCAAAGGTGACGCCTTGGGGTGAGAATGCGTTGACATGAAATGATTTTTACTTAATTTGACTTGAAGTGATCAGTAGAGTGTGTTTTATCACAATATTTTCCTTTATTAATCTTCTGTACATGCAATGTCATGTAAAATGTTTTAACTGAAATCAATAAACACGACAGCCTGTATCTGTATGTTTATGAGTGCATGAGTGTCATTTTGAGTCTCTCAGCTTCTCTTGTTGCTCTAGTCTCACAAATATGAGATAATTCACTATTTATGGTAAGCGTGGGCACTCACGCGTGTGCTAAGTAACACATGTTTTTTTTAGAAACGTGGAGCACTGAGACACCAGTACTGTTCAATGGACTGACGTAGATGGCTAGTAATAGAGCTTTAGCTCATTTCGCCACAGATCCAAGGAGAAACAGAACATTCAGGCCCTTGATATTCTAAGCCATGGCATCCCACCCGCAGGTTTTATGAGGATAGAGTTCTTCCTGGTATCATTCATCAAAAGACTTTTAACTCCTGCTGACTGCCCTCAAATAAGAAAGGAGGAGGGAGGAATTCACACTATCATTCAAAATAATTCTCTTGTAATCTCACCAAGGCTGCATTTATTTGATACAAAATACAGTAAAGCAATAATATTTAAAAGACTTTGTTTTCTAATTGAACATATTTCAAAAATGTATTTAATTCCGGTGATGGCAATGTCACATGATCCTTCATAAATCATGCTGCTGATTTAGTGCTTCGATCAATTTTGAAAAAATATAGCAAAACTCAGGATTCTTTGAGAAATAGAGAATTCAACAGAACATGATTTGTTTTATAGCCTATATAAATATTTTGTAACATTATAATTGTCTTGCTAAATAAAATGACTACTTTTTTCACATGACATCATCTCTCTCTTTCTCTCTAATGTTAATTACTATTGATTTGAATGTGACGCAAAACCACTGACTCAGACTTAGTCATCACAGTAAATAACATTAAAATCTGATGGAATGAATTTAGATTAACCAAATGACACAGGAGACATACAATATTTCTTTCTCAGAACTTGATGTTTTATAGTAATACACATAATACATCACTTCCACCGTTGTGCTCACAGTGAAGAGAACAACACTCTGTCTCACACTCCACTGGAACTGAACTTACACACACATACACATTTATATACAGAACACACACAGATACACGCACACACGCTCATATTCACGCACACTGCATGCGGTCCCGTTCAGTTCGTGCAGTCGTCCTGCTTTAACACATCCGTCTCTGCTTGTTTGTGCCTAATTTAGGCTGCTTCCACACCATGTTAACTTACAAAAACGTCAGGCAAAAAATGCAAAAACAAACCAAAGTCGAGAAATCAAGTATAAAAGGAAGAGATTGAATGGGTTTCAACATCAGAATAAACAAAAGATAGAAGCATCTTTTAAAAAATAAACAGGTCATTCAGTTAATTTACATCATCACATTACCAGGATTATCTTACTTGTATCACATGATGGAGTATTATTAACAGTGAGTAGAGAAGAACAGCAATAGCAACATGACATTCCGTACTGCACAAGGTGGTGATCGATCAGCATGAAGAAAAAGCGCCATTGGGCATCTGAGACAGTCTTTGGAATCAATAATTGGCTGGGTTCAGCTGGCGCCTCCCCCTTTAGAAGAAGCCCCGCCCCAATGATATGACTTGTATGACTGAGATCAGTTGATTGACAGATATTACTCGCGACAAGTCCACAGTTCAAATCCTGCCCACTCAACCATGAATTCCAATGACAGTTCCTGGGCATCTGTCTGCATGGCGACTGGCAGACCTAGTCTTCGGACAGCGCGTGCCACTTAGCGATCTGTCGGCGCGGGTGGTCGCAGATCTCGCGCCAGTGCTCGCCGGCGGTGCCGGGGGACGAAGTGCCGAGGAGGAGCCGGCCGATGACAGGTGAACGGGACGTTCTGTCGGAGTCCAGCAGGAGGAGCTCCACGCTGGTGTCTCGCAGGCCGTCTTCCGAGGGCAGGTCGAAAACGAAGAGCTCGTTGAAGACGGGGTTGGGGGCACACTTTTTCACGTGCGTCTTCTTCTTACACACTCGCTTCTTCCCCTGGAACAAGTTCACCTTCACGTAAGGGTCTAAAAAAGATGGGAGGAAGAGAAATAAACAGATTGAGACAGAAATCAATACTTCAGTCGATATGCAGGAAATGCTACGCTGTGCATTGTGGGAGATCACACCACTGCTGTACAAAGGGTTTCATAAGTGTCCAACACATTGATGTACTAATCAGGGTTATTACTACTTCAATTAAACTGAAAGTAAACCTAAAAAACAAAAATGTAAGCTTATTTTATTTCAGCTTGTAGACAAGGCAACATTTCTGATTTTCACTTAGTTTATCTTGATGCATTAAAAATAATAAAAACTATATAGACATTTAAAAAACCTAACGAATGAAAAACCATTAAAACGCACGATAAAATTACTAAAACCTAAAATTGAAAATAAAAAATATTAAGAAAATGTATAATAATATCTCTATGCTAATAAAACAACACTGGTACTACAGTAATAGATGCGATCCCTCATAAAATGTACATAAAATGTCCAAGGGGCCAGGTAAATTCTTGCTAATTTTCAAGGAGGCCACAGGATGACTTAAAATATTTTTAATTATTATAATATTATTAATATATTTAATATTAATATGGTTATTGACAGAGCCTGATCTATCTATCTATCTATCTATCTATCTATCTATCTATCTATCTATCTATCTATCTATCTATCTATCTATCTATCTATCTATCTATCTATCTATCTATCTATCTATCTATCTATCTATCTATCTATCTATCTATCATCCTATCTATCCATCTATATTAATCTATCTATCCATCTATCCATCATCCATTCATCATGCATAATCCATTCATCCATCCATCCATCCATCCATCCATCCATCCATCCATTTATTAAGCATTATGTTTCTATTAATGACCACCACTATCTGCCCCACACACTCTGACCTCACCTGAGGGTCCGCTGGAGTCAGCCTTGGGCAGGTGACGGGCTTTCAGTACCACCACAGTCAGAGTACTGGTGGTAGACTGATAACACAGGGACAGAAGGAGCTCTCCTCGACCGGCATTCCTCTACAGATAAAGATAAAGAAGCAAGACATTATTTCCATGTTTTTTTTTCTCTGGTTTGGACACAATCAGCATCACAAACCCCAAAATGGTTTATTTTATAATGTCACGTCTTGGCAACTAACCCTAAGCACTGAACAGTGCCTTATTGTTACGAGAAACTGACTGTGAATCATTCCCTTGGCACAACACCAATGTATGACTCCAATTATGTGTGAACATGGCAGCATGTTGCCCTGGCAACACATCAGCAGGGTTCTGCTGCTGCCACGGCGATGACTTCCAATGTCTCTCAACCGACGAAGCATAATTACGTGTGTTAAACTATATGCAGTCAAAATCCCCAATGAAACATAATAGTCTTCCTTTCAGCTCAAATGGGGTGAATTCTTATGTTCATAACAGTAAAATTGTGTTGCCAAAACAAGATTTTGTCAAAGATGATGACTTCTGCCCTGTTCACTATTTTTTTTTTTTAAATCAGTAGCCTTCCACATACTTTTAAAGTCTTTTGTGCATGAAGGAGTGCAGTGCATTAAATGTGACAAGAAAATTGCTGTAGACTCTTTGTGAACATCGTACAGTTATTATAAGCCCGAATACTAAGTCTGCAGGCAAAACAAAATTTGCTGTGAGTGGTCCATTAGAGGGTCAATTAAAAATTAACAACCTGTGGGCCTTAAGATGGATGGCAAAGACTAATTATTGACCCAAGTGGAAAAACAGACACCATTAGTTGTTTTCTCTTTCCAGGCTTGGGTGTGTCATTGACTGCCCACATTAAATAAGACCAAACTATTGTCTCAGTTTTCACATGAGCTGGGACTGATTTGTTAAGACCTTAAAAAGGTACAGTACATGTATGTGCTTTCATTTTAAACTTAGCTGTGCAATCTATGGGAGCATATACATTTAAAAAATATAAATAAATATTAATTTAAATATATAAATGTATATACATTTAAAAAATATAAATAAATATTAATTTAAATATATAAATGTATATACAAACATACAATCATTATAAATGAATATATCAAATAATAACAGTATAAAAGTATATATATATATATATATATATATATATATATATAGGTTGTAACAGACAAATGCAGGAAACTAAAGCTGTTCTTACCCTGACATTCCTTTTAATAATGTCCCGGTTCATGAGGACCCGCCCTTCGGACAAGTCGATGTCAGCCAGAGGAACGAGGGTCTCTCCGATCACCTCATCACGTGAAAAGCGGTCGAAACTCAGCACCATGAAGTGCAAAGCCAGCTGGGAAACTCGTGCATATGGGATTCCATAGAAGCTGAAGGTCTCGTCGAAGGCCGGGTCCAGAGTCTTCCTGAGAACACGTGTCTTCACCTTGTGCTTCTTCTCAGGCAGCAAGGTCAGCTTAATATATGGGTCAGATGTCAATGACTGTTCATCCGTGGGGGACAATCCATGTGCTTCCTTGATGTGAACCATGAAAGCCTTCTTCTCAAAGTTGTACTCAACTGAAAAGAAGAGAGTCCCCAGGCCACCATCTTTGTCCTGAGATTTTTCTACGGCCGGTGTTGGTGTCTGACTGGATAGGATGCTTTCTGGAGTACCAGCATCCTGATTACCACACGGCCCAAGAGACGGGATGTCCAGGTCTGGGGAGCTGCGCACTTTCAGTTGGAGGGTTGGTGGTTTGGAGGTAAAGTTTCCATTAAGATCTCGATTGTCCAGGTCCAGATGGAGCTCTGGCCGCCCACCATTGGGACTGAGGTTCTGTTTTCCATGGGCTTCAGATGTCTTTTCTCCTCCAAACTTCTTCTTTCCATTCAGGCTCTCAGGATAGATGTCAACCCCCTTTAGCATGTGGACAAACTTATAGGGTGGGGTCTTGTTATTGGTCTTGTTGGCTTTGCGCTGACAGCAAATCCATGCAAAGATGGAGACGCTGAAGACCAGGCCAAATACACTCACCACTGCCACACTCACAGGAACCTCCGCTATGTATAAAACAGGAAATTGAGGAGGAGGGGGGAACAAAAATATATATTTAGAATTGTTTTACATATATTTGTAGTCTTATTGTTGCCATGAAATATTAAAACACCTTCAACCAGGAAAGGAATATGGAGATTATATAAATTTACTTGCATCATAATCAACACAGACACTGACATGTGTTGATGTTAACAGTTGTCCTGATGATAACAGCAAAACAATACAAAAGAAAAGTAATGCCACTTATAAAATCTAAAATCATACTATTTATAAATTACTGTAAATATCGCGTTGGCAATGAAATCCTAAGAAACAACAATCATATGGTAGTGCAGTATGGAAATTTCCGTTTTCAAGCTGGGTGCAGCACCTCTGTGTTGAATTAAGGTGCCCTGTCAGCCTTATTTTGTCTTTCTCTCAGAAAACAAATCAGTACTCTTCTGTGATTATTAAATAATCGTTGAAAGCTGCTGACAAGCATCTCAACGCGTTTCAAACATTTTCATATATACGCCATGATGTCATAGGCTACTAATAAAGCACGCGCCTATTTATGTCTGTGCCCGCGCATCAGAGAAATCCTTACTGAGCCACGTACACGTTTCCAAAAATATAATAACATATCGTTAACCATGCAAAAAATAGCATTTGTCCACCGACTATGATAAATGACAACCATTTACTTACCGAAATGTTCTTCTTCTGTCGTCACTGGAGCCATTGTATGCGCGCGCTCTGTCCAAGGTCCTGAAAAGATGCTTCCACGATTCTTTACCGCACGATACACTCGCCCGTCTTTCGCTTTAGGCGGAGAGAGACGCAAGACTGAATAATTTATTGGTTGTAGTAGATTAAATATTTACCCCTGTTTATTGTTGTTATACAAAACCGAACTAGCAAGATTTTCCTCCTTTCCCAGAGGTTTCTTACCCGCCCAGTGCTGATACTCGCTGCGCTATGAGTGTGCCTGAAAAGCGTCGCCTCCCCAATCCTTCTCCCCTCTAGTGAGTTCATCGCTTCTGACGCAGTTCTGACGAACACAACATCTGAAACCACTTCCCTGCGCAGTGATCAGGCCTGTTAATCATTTTGATTGCCAAGAGTTTATGGCTTGTGTGTTATAAAACGTGTCTGAAGAAGTTCCAAGGGAAGTGTTCTTTGCAGTGGGTCTATGAACGGGGAGAACAACATTTGATGATACAGATTTCATTCTATATTTCCTGGAAGTGACATTAACATGGAGAATAGAGCAGTATGCCTCAATGATAGGTTATATCTGGTTGCACGCAAACTGGCAGACCTGTTTTTATTTTATTTTGCCAGCAATTTATGGTCTGACGTCTTTTAGGCCCTAATTTAGTTCTGGAATTGATAACGTCCCTGCCATCTACATCTTTCAGTCCTCATTTAATATCTGTTTAATATTCACACTCATCAATTAAAATCTGCTTGATAGAGTCACCTTCACATCTTTCTTAATCAGTTTGAAGTTTTATTTAATATAATCAGAGTACATAATCAATACTGCAGTAATCATATAAACTAGAAAGAGCCCTCATCTTTTTTTGGCATTGTAGTGATTCCAAAAAAATAGTAGCCTATATAATAAATAATCTACCTGTTAAAATGATTAAAAATGTAAACTGACATCATATTTCTTATTTTGTTAAATAGTGTAGCCTATCTTGTCTCCTCAACTTTGAAAAAAAAAAAATCATAAAAAAAAATCATAAAATGATTTGTGGTTTAGTGCATGATTTTCAGAGGTTTTCTGTTAGAACGGTGTCAAACGGTGTTCTCTTCACAATGGAAGTGAATCAGTCAAGACTATCTTTAGCTGGATAACAATTTTATCCTGGATCTGTGGTAAAACCTAAACAATCTGTTACGGTAATTTCTATTATCAATGTAAATCTGCTTCGAAACAATCCATCCTGTTAAAAAATCACTTTATAAATGAAGGAGACTTGACTTAATTATTTTGATTTGACATTCTAGTTTATATTCACCAACTAAAGGAATAAAAAAAATAACAATCTCTTTCATCATTACAGCACATTTATCCAAGGAAAAATTCTTTCCTGCCTGAAGGGGCCTCTGAATTGACAATGTTGTAGTCAAAAGTTTGAGAGCCATTGGTTTAAATGAAGCCATATAAACTCCATCTTGTAAATAGGCCTATTCTTGATTGTAGATACTGCACAGCAACTGGTAGGCTACAACTCGTTGCCACATTGGTTCACTTGTCAACAGAACCTCCTGCGACCCTTTTCACAGACTGTGATGACACGTTTCCACAGTTAGCCTATCAACATTGCAAATCTACTAAAGATTTTCATTTTTTTTTTAAACATTTGAGACGCATTTATAACGCTATGTATTGTGTTATGTTGCCTTGTTGTCAGTCAATAAAAACGCGAATTAAAGATGCTTGGCTTCTATTACAACGGGTAAGCTAAGTGACAGCAATGGACATTTTTATCGTTTCTGACGAATGTGTTTGTCACGATTCACCAGTCGACAGAGATAGGGTGATGAACCCAACTGCGGGAGACCGAGTTATTCAAGCATATACACCTGCAAGTCTTTCAAATGACAGGCATGAAAAAGGAACTTTTTTTCAAGCAATCACAGCGAGAAGGTGAGTCTATCCAAACACAAGGCGTTCACACGTCCTCGGAATGAATGAAATTAATAGAATTCTGGTGCCTGGTGGAACGCGTAGTACAAGTATGAGCTCTCAGAAGAAAATAATTTAAATGTCTGTGAGCTTTACAAAGTATTTAGTTGATAATTTATATGCATAATTGTATCATAATATTTGCATTTGATCGAAAGTGCATTATCCAATAACAAAAAACAAAACAAACAAAAAACACTGCTGGTTTCCCAGCTGCTACTTTTTCCACATCTTTCTATGGCAGAAATAGTAAGAGTTGTATGCTGCTAGCATGTTCTAGTATAACTGCTCGTGCGCAGACTCACTTACTCACTTTCACTTGTAATGCACACAGTGAAGGGCTGTGCTGAAGGTGGCAGTAACAAACACGTGTCTGCACCTCTCTTGTATAGTAGCCTATTGTTTTAGTATGCAAAACAGAGACCTGGCTCAATATCATTTAAAATCAAATTGAAGATAATTGGTTATTGTATTTGTCGTTTTTTTTTATTTCACACCTTATCTATTAGATCAAACTTCTGGCGTACCACCCACTGCATACGTCACGGCCACCGCCTCGTGCTCTTTCTCGGGGATATTTGGGAAACACTGACATCTGCAGGCTGATTTGTAAAGTGACGAAGCGGACAAGAACGCTCACTAAATTTGAATAATGCACTGAATTTGAACATCAGGAACATTTTGAAGCACGATAGATGTGAATATGACCAAAAAAGAAAACAAAAAAACATAGATGGATCCTTAAAATACATCACGGCTTAGAGGCAGATTCCTTTACTTTTATTTTGCAGGCAGCGCTCGTGCGTGCGTAAGAGCAACGGGCGCGTGCGTCAAGAGGAAGGGCCGCAAGTCTCTCCAAAATGGCGACGACCATAGAGAGTGGCAATGCTGGAGCTGCAAATAAGAAAAAACACCTCGGAATCCCCGAAGCAATATTTGTGGTCAGTGGGAATATGACATATAGTTAATTTTCGTGTCCATATTATTGTCCATAGTTTCCCGTGAAATCTCTGTGTTGTTGTGTTGGTTTTTTAAACGGCTTTCTTAGGTAGAAAGCGCCTTGCTCTTCTCCTTATAAGGATGCAGGCATTACTTGCTTATATCTTGAAGGTCCAGTGAGCTTTGAGTGACACATAAAACACGATTAACCAGTATTTAAATACTTGATAGGATAAATTAATTAATAAAAGCGCTTAAAGATGCTAACTATTACTGTGGTTCTGTAGGAAGATGTGGATGCCTTCATGAAACAGCCAGGCAATGACACAGCAGACGCCGTACTGAGGAAGCTGGATGAACAATATCAGAAATATAAATATATGGAGCTCAATCTGTCTCAGAAGAAACTCAGGTATGACAATTATTAATCCTTTTAGTACGTTGTACAGTAATGATTAGTTTCTGTGTCAATTCTAAAGGATGCTCTGCGTCTGTATTGGTTTTCTTGCATTGTTGTAGACTACTCTTGTCCTTTAGATAAACAGTGATTTACTACTGCCTTTAATAAGTCTAACTTATCACACAGAGTAAGGATAAAACATCGTTGCTGATTTTATTTTAAGATGACATGTTTTTGATCTTTCTCAGGTTGAAAAGCCAGATTCCACAAATCAAACAGACATTAGAAATTCTACGGCACATGCAGAAAAAGAAGGTAAGCCCATCACTCCTTTAAGATGAGTTTTAACTCTTAAATCTCCATACATGTGAATAGATGGAGGGACGCATATCAAAGATCTGCTTTCTAATTCCTAAAAATATTGCTTCAAAATGAGTTGCCCCATCCCAATTCTTTTATTTGTACTATGCCCTAAAAGTGTGTTCTTATTGTTTAGAAAAGAGTGTGTAGCAGAAGAATAGGCAAGTATAGGAACATACTACTACGTCATAATTGTGTTTTTAATGGGCTGCGCTGTTACATAGTGCATCCTGTCACCGTAAACTGGCCTGTCAATTATCTTATCCCAGTTAAAGTCTGCATAAAATGAAAATTCACCCTTTCTTTTTTGCTGAATGCATGTCATAAATCTTATTGTGATCTGTCGCTACTTTTATTGTATTGTGATTTTAACATCCTCGCACACACATTCCACTTTTCAGTTAATTTAATTTATGCTACTCAACAATTCTTCTTACAATATTGGAGAGAAAAGAAGAAAAGAAGCACATTGATCTGCCAGTTGTGGGTCTTGCGTGCAAATTTAACAATGTTTTTGCAGGCTAGAAATAAAAGACTCAAGCCCTTTTATCTAAACCTCTCTACTTAACCACGAGTCTTGCATGTCTTCCATGTTTGTGGGTTTTATTGCTCCTCCAAAGTGCAATAGTTTGTGGTTGATATTACCCTAATATTTTTTATGGATCTGAAATTCGAATCTGCACTCACTGGATATTGTAGACTCTTCGTGTACTTTTTGGACACTCATTTCCACATACTATAATTAGGGACACATTAATTCTAATGACTATTTAGAATGTATAGTATGCTTAATGGGATGCTGTGTACAGCAAGTGTTTGTTTTTTTTTTGTCATTTTCAATCACTCTTGCACTGTGGCTCTTCTTTTTGTTTGTTTTTCTGTTCTGAATAATGTATGTCCAATCACAGGACACTACAGATCCCATGGAGACACATTTTCTGTTGGCTGATAACGTCTATTGCAAGGCCTCTGTCCCACCCACAGACAAAGTGTGTTTGTGGCTCGGGGTAAGTGTTGATTGCTGTATTAAAAATTGATCCTATTTACTTTTTTTAATTAACCATCTGTCATATAGAGATTACTGTTCATGTCCAATCATTTCCTGACTGATAAAATCAAGCACTGTTTTAATTAGTCATCATTGGTTGCATCACTTAATAGAAGTAAAATGAGTTGTGAACCATTATATGTTGACTTTAATATTCCTGTTTTGACATTGATGATTACTGCCTATATTTGAACATACCCAATTGCTTCAATCAAATTTTTCTGCTAAAAGACAAACACTCAAGTAACTTTCTGGGCTTGAAAAACTTTCATTATGATAATGTCCAGAAACAAGTTTTTAATTGTTATTATGAAAACTTGCTTATTGGTACTGTTATTGTTTATTAGGCTAATGTCATGTTGGAGTATGATATTGATGAGGCTCAGGCGCTGTTGGAAAAAAACCTGGGTACAGCTTCCCGTAATTTGGACTCTCTGGAAGAGGACCTGGACTTCCTCAGAGACCAGTTCACAACCACTGAAGTCAGTATCCTTAAACTATGGCAAATATAGAGAATCAGGTTTGAATTAATAATTTTCTATAGTGCTCATTGTGTTTGATTAGTCCTTTACTCAAAAGTATTTGTATAATCACAGTGAAAACAGTCACTGCTTAAGCACTCTTTTGTGGGAACCGTGATTCAGGATTCTTTGATGAATAGAAATTTCAAAAGAACTGCATTTAGGTGAAATAGCCTAGATAATTTGCTAACATTATGTCTTTACTTTTACTTTTGGTCAAATAATGAATCCCTGCTGATTAAAAATGTTTTTTTTTCTTAAAAAAAAAACAACTTTTGAACTTTAGCATATGCATATATCCGAAAGAGATTAATCTGTTCAGTATTTACATTATCAGTTTTAATATGGAGAGCATTGAGACATTGCCCTTTGTTTCTTGTTATTATGTTATAATGAATCTTGTTCAGATTTAGCATTGATATAGCTGTGTTCTTATAGTCCACATCTGTGCTTTTTTTAGACAATGTTGATTCTGCTACTAGTGCTGGTTTGCGCCCAACCTGGTCCATTCTGCATCCTTCCACCAAAAACGTATTTCTTTTTACAAAAATCGTGTGTATGACATGATTGAATTAAGTTTGTTTTATACATTCTGACGGTTGCCTCATAAGCCAGCTTGTGATTGCATAAAGATTCTGAATTAATGACAGTTAGTAAAATGTTCTCAAAGCTATGAGTATGACTTGACAGTCATGTCAATTACATTATTCGGGCCCTCAAATAAGTGGAAATGCAGGTAATTTCCAAGAGAGAAGAGCTTTTTCCAGCCACCAATGTTTTTTAGCAAGATCTAAAAATGTAAAAAAATGTGCATAGAAAACTTATGCACTTAATTGAGGCTGGTCATTTTTTTTATCTGATAAGAAGCACATAAACTACGACAAAAACAAATTTACTGAATATATCCCTCGATGCGTAGCAAAAAACTCAAATTACTTTGCCTCAGCAGAGGATGTGATTGGATAACTGGACTAACCAGTGGACCAGTTTCATTCCACAGAATCTCAAACGTTGATTTGATCGTTCTGAAATGCCTGAGCCGAAGTTTGTCATCAAAATTATTTGGTTTAATTCCCTCCCAGAAGCGTCTCACGTGATTGTATTCCCAAACACCAGGCATCCAAACGTGACAATGTATATTGCGTTTCGTCTGCACTCTGAGATGCTTAATCCATTTTTATTACAGATATTTTGCTCCAATTTCCCCTGAAGTGACGATTTTGTTCTCTTGAACACATGATGGAAATGGTCCCATTATTTGCAAATGTTTTATGCAATATTTAATTTTTGTAAAATATTAAATAGTAAAATTCACAGCTTTGGATGGAAAAATAGCTATGGGCAGATGCACTGGCTCCAACACTATTTGTGGAAAAGGGGTAATTGTGTTTGTCATAGCTGTAATGTGATTGAAACGGTTAATATTTATGAATGCGGATATTTATAGATGTTGTGTGTTGCTTATGTGATCATTGAGTGAATTTTGCTCAGGAATATTCCACATCATCACATTCTCTGCCTTAGCAAACTCATGGTTTTTAATGGCATGATGTATGTAGATATCTTTCAAGAAAGGACGCATTCATGCACATCAGAGACAGGCCATATGTGCCACCTGTCCTCACCACCTGTTAGAATCTGTTTAATGAAAGATTTGTTGACTTGAGTCATCTAAGTGGAACATGTTCCTCCTGGTTATGGAGTAAGGAAAAAAGCAGAAATAACTTTCCAAAGTTTTCAGATATACCTTAACCATTACTCACAGATATGGCACGTGTTTACAATTGGGATGTCAAGAGAAGGAGCAAAGACAACCTCCTCAAATCTGCTGAGCAGTCCTAGAAAAGGAGGCCTAGTTTGGTCCCACCCCACTCGAATTCCTTCCCCATCAGAAAATTCACCAACATCTCTGTTTGCACCAACTGTTATCTGTTGATTTATTACTTTTTAAGGTATTTTTTCAAGTAAAAAGGTGAAAAAAACATCAAACAAAATAATGGTAGGTTTTTTTTGTTTGTTTTTTATGATGAAATATTAGCTTTTTCAGATTCTGATTTTTTTTTCTTCAGATTTCTCCATAGGGTCTACACATTAGTCTTCCTCTGTGCCCTTTTTCCTTTCATTTGATGTTTGGTAAACATTGCAATATGGTCCTATTTCTTTCTGTGGAATTTTTCTTGCCAAAACGTGGTGAGATCATTGTCAAAATGCTGCATGCAGAATATCAAGGGGACGTCTGGTTTCATTCAATACCTTGCTTCCTTCTCAACTTCCCTTTTCCTCCTTTTTTCATCTCTTGTCCTTCATCTGTGTTCATTTGTCACACTGTAGCCATTAAACACTGAACAAGGAACTAATAATGAAGCGTTTTGAGAAGGCACAAATTTGGTGAGCTGGTCTGTGTTTTTAATCTGCGTAGCTTTTTATAATTCCTCGTCTGATTGAGGTTCTGGCAGTGAGCGAGATGAAAAAGCTTTGAGTGCAACTAATTAAATATGTGCATGCAATTCTGTCCCTTTCTTTCAACCTTTGGCAAGCACTTGTGCATTACTGAAACTACTAATTTTGTGTTAAACTTCCATTGGCTTTCAATTACATTCTTTTGGAGCAGCACAACTGTTAAATTGATAATATCCTCATTAAACTGTAAAATGACCCCTAAATAGTGGATGGAATGTAGATATATTGTATAATGTACAACAAGAACGTATTTAACATGTTACTTTAATCTGTAGTACATTTCAAGTTCCCTTGTTAAAGAGGTACAGAGTCAGTAGTGTTTGTACAGCCAGTCCTTGCAAATCCACATCAGCATCAAAAAAAGTTTAAAGAGTGATTCGTCAACACAATTCAAAATCTTTTGGTCCTTCCCTGAGACCCTGTTTCAGCCATGTTTAGAAATGGCTTAACTGTATCCAATAACGTGACGTAGTAACTACTCAGCCAATTGTGCACAGTTATGGACAGTATTGACAAATCATCTCCAATCAGATTTGAGAAAGCGGCTATGGGTTTATTTTGTTAGGGATGAGAGTGAAAGTGAAGAGCAAGTCATTTCAAAAAGTAAAGATGCTATAGATGATTAAAGTAATGGTTAAATACATGGCAATGCAAGCTCTATGGATAGTACAGAATATATGAACATGTACAAAGGCCCTCACTGGGCAGTGTGGAAACCTAAAGGAAGAGCTTGCTTTTTTCACATTAGATAGTACAATCACAAGCTGTAACATCAGAAACACTCTTTGGGATAAAAGGTGTAAAAGATGTACCTAACAACAGATTAAGGTTTATTTGTAATTCTGGTGAACACCAGAGGCCTCTTGTGGCAATGTGTGATAAGTGAGATGTTATTGTAAAATAATGCACAAATTGAACAATCCATCTGGGGCTCAAGGATGTACTTTGAGTAGTCCCTTATCAATCTTCACATTACATAATTATAACAAACGTCTTGGGTGATGTTATGGACTATCATACCATCTGAGTGACATACTTGTCTCACACCACAATTAAAATTGAAAACCTAGTTTTGGGGATTATTCAGAAACATTACAGGTCATGGGTTTTTCAGTCTTGGAATTCTTCACGTAGTATATTGCATTTTATCTCCCTCCTTGTATCTTCCCTGTTGCTAAAAGTCAATAATCAGACACATCACACCTCCAGCAATCACATTTTTCAAGTCTGAGATCTTTGAGTCACCAGAAATGGGTCTCCCGGCATTCATCTGTGAAGTAAGCAAGTTAAACTTCTGTTAGTCTCTTATCTCTCCCATAATAGAGACCAGTAGAAGATACTTGGAGCTTAGTCCTGGAGACGGGAGATATCCAAAGCTAAAACATCTTTATTTGGGAAGTTTAACTTTCGTGGCTCAATAGAATAATGGCAGATGTGCAGATACAGTAAAAGTGCAGACTGGCCATTTCGGTATGGGTTCTGCGATAGGTTATTTACTAACCTTACATTCTTAGCAGTCAACAGAGTTCATTTTGGCCATATACAAGATTGTGTGATTAGGGACATGAGCAAAGTAGTATAGAAAAGTGAAGCAATAGGGCATGGTGGGACTCGATTAGGCATTCAGCAGGCAGGAAGGGGATGATGATGTCATAATCAGGGAGTTGAAGACTGACCCTGTGATTGGAGGAAGTGTTTCTTTTGTCCACCAGGGCCCAGAGGTTTGATCGGTACCAGGGTGGTGATTGCTGACTCAACAGAAACATCGACGATCACCCTTTGTCACTTCTTCTGACGAATGCACCACGTTTGGTACGAACCCACTCTTCACTCCCTCCCAGCCTTCCTGGATGGTAATCTCCCCACTCTTTACCAGCTCGAATATATCCCGTGTTAGCTCCGTAAATGCCCTCTCCACGTTTATGGCGTCACGTGCCGAAGTTTCCACATAGCGCATGCCGTACGCAGCCGCTAGCTTCTCAGCCTCTTGCCGGCTCACCTGACGCTGTGGTTCCAGATCACACTTGTGGCCGACCAGCAGGAAGACAATGCTGTGGGGCTGCACGTGGCTGCGTGCTTCCTCCAGCCACTCGTGAACGTTCTGGAAGGAGCGACGGTTGGTTATGTCGAAGAGCAGCAGACCTCCCACAGAGTTACGGTAGTACGCTCTGGTAATAGACCTGAAGAAAGCATAACAGAATTAAATAATGTTCTTGAATTTGAATTGAGGTAAATGTAAGGTAGCATTACATTTGGTATGAATTGTAAATTCGTTGAACAATTGTTGATCTGATCGATGAACAATTTATGGATGTTCAGAAATTATATAAAAAAGAGCTTTACCAAGAGTGATTGCACCTTTGTTTTGAAGCTTCCAGTACATTTAACAATCAAAAAGGCACAGATAGGTTTAGTCTGAATAAGCATTTATAAATTATGAAGAACATATTTACAGTATTGTGAATACAATTTTGAATAAATAGGACTAAATTAATTTACAAGGATATTGCCCAAAAAAAGTGGGGTATTGCACTTAACTATTAAGGCATTTAACTATTCAAGAGGAAAATAGCCTGTGGGAAGAAACTGTTCCTGTGCCTAGATGTTCTAGTGCAAAGTGATCTGAGGTGCCGTCCAGACAGGTTGTGGCCAGGGTGAGTGGAGTCTATGATATGGAGTCTTTTACTTTGCTCGTTTTCTCACTCTGGAAGTGTACAGGTCCTGAAAGGGTGGGCAGGGGGGCAACAATAATCATCTCTGCAATCCATACTGTCCGTCGTGGTCTCCTGATGTTTGATTTGGTGGCTGAACCAAACCAGTCAGTTATAGATCAGTTATAGAAGACGACAAACTGAATGCCAGCTGAGCAGCAACCTCTGCTGGTATAGTCAATGTGATTGTCTCAGTTCTGGTGCCCAGGAACATGAATGACTCCCCTGCTGCCATAGTGCTGCTCGTGATGTTGAGTGGGGGGAGTGCTTGGGTGTTCCTCCTGAAGTTCACTATAATCTCCACTGTTTTGAGGATGTTCAGCTCAAGGTTATTATGACTGCACCAGGCAGCTAGTTGTTCGTCCTCTTTTCTGTATGCAGACTCGTCACCATCCTAAGGCCGATGACAGTGGTGTCAACTTCAGGAGCTTGACTGAGGGGTCTTTAGAGGGACAGTCATTTGTGTACAGTGAGAAGAGCAGTGGAGAGAGGATCTAACCCTGAGGAGCACCAGTGCTGATTAAAGTCCTGGATGTGAGTTTCCCCAGTCCAGCTGCTGCTGCCTGTGTCCGTAAGCTGGTGATCCACTGACAGATTTGGGTGGGCACAGAGAGCTAAGTCAGTTTGGCTGTGAGAAGATCAAGTATGATGGTATTGAAGAATTGTAGTCAACAAATAAGATCTTGCATAAGTCCCAGGTCTATCGAGATGTTGTCGATATGTTGACTGCATCATCCACAGAGTTGTTTGCTCTGTGGGTAAACTGAAGAGGATCAAGCAAGGGTCCAGTGATGTTTTTCAGGTAGGCAAACACCAGTCCTCATATGACTTCATGACCACAGATGTGAGAGTGTCAGGTCTGTAGTCATTAAGTGATTTGGGGGTTTTTGGGGACCAGAATGATAGTGGAGCGTTTGAAGCAGCAGGAAACTTTTCACACTGCTCCAATGAAGATTGGGGCTTGTTGGTCTGTGCAGACTTTTAAACAGCCAGGTGCGAAACCATCTGGGCCTGAAGCTTTCCTGATCTTCTGTTTCTTGACAACTTGGCTCACATCCTCCACACAGATCTTAAGCACAAGTTGAATAGTATGATCTTTCTAGCCAACAAGACATTGACTTCACTTAAACTCCACGTCTGTCTTACGAATAACTGAAAATGACTTGGATTCAGATCTGGCTCTATCCAATCTACAACCAATGGATTGAACCTAGACCCTGTCCTACACTATATTTCTTTTCGATAATCTTTTTCACTTGGTGGTACATCACAATATGGAAGAAAATATCTGCCGTTACTTGCATTTTAAAATTAACTGAAATTCAAATAAATTCATATAACTGTAATTTTAACTAGAAAAGCACATTTCACAACAATAGACTTTAAATGGTGGCTTCAAAAGGCCTTGTTTTATAGTTTAGAAAAAAGCTTTAAAACAACTGAAGATTGAAGTTTATAGGCCTAATAGATAGATAGATAGTTAGATAGATCAACCCGATAAAGGTATTTATGTGTATAACAGGAAATGTAAAACTGCAACAGAAGGCAGGGAAGAAAACAAGGTAGGGGAAAAAACTGTAAAAAGGCATCAGAGTGAGACTGTACAAGAGGTCTGAGATTGTGTAGGAGTACCACTGGGAACATACTGAGCTGTGAAGGATGCTGAGGGACCTCGGGAGTTACTGACATCACTTTAAGTTTTAAGACATTTGTGACATTGTAGATGGTAGTGATTCATCAATTATTTCTATTTCCTATAGGAGTTCTACAAAACCTTGTGTTGGTAAAGAGGCCTTTGAGCTGCATTTGTTAATAAATAAATAAAGACAGTGTCTCTGAATCACCAAAGGTGGAAAATATTTTTTTAGTGACGTGTGAATCAGTCTGTGTGAATCAGTCTGTCTGGGAGAAATACATCAGCACGGATACCATGGAAACACCGATCATGTGGATGGATAAGGACTCATGATCAGATAAGAAAGATGATGTATCTAAATTTATCTTGAAACTTAATACAGTTGAGGTTTCTTTTGAGTAAACTATTTCACACTGCACAAAGTTAAATGTGTAAAATAATGTTTCCATTAGCATAAAAATATTTCTGAACTAATGATATTATTTACATAGACATACTGTATATCTTTATGTAACTGGGGGTATATAGGATTTAAATTGTCTTAGGTAAACCATCCATATGTACAATAAATACATATACATGATATATGAGAAAGGTCTCATAACATAATCCAAGATAAAGATTCACAATACCTGAAGCGTTCCTGGCCTGCCGTGTCCCAAATCTGCAGTTTAATGCGTTTCCCAGGTTCGATCTCCACCAGGCGGGAGAAAAAATCCACCCCGACCGTCGGGTCCGACACCTGCGCAAACCGGCCTTCTGTGAATCGCCTGATTAAACATGATTTTCCAACAGTGGAGTCCCCGATGACAATCAGTCGAAATTGGTAAAGCCAAATTGCTTCCATGTCTATTCAGGTCTGTAAAAGCAAAAAGTAGAGAAGTGAAATTATACTGTTAGTAAGATACTGCCAAAACAAATATTCATGGTTTTCAAAGACAAAATTGAAAAGAAAGAGAAACATTCCTTATTTTATTCAGCCAAATCAGCTTGACATAAAAGGAGGAAATGTAGTAAAGTTCGCTTTAAAGCTTTTGTAATTCATATAACCTCATCTGGGAATGTTGTAGTTATAAATATTACAGCAATTACATGATCATGGCATGACAATCTTCTCAGTCAACTCTATCTTTGCTCTGCGCATAAAGGTAGTTGAGGCACAAAATGATTTCAAGGCATAAAGAAATAACTGTCTGGTGGTTTAAACTTTACCTATCCCTAAAGTTCATCTTAACAGGTGACATTTTCATAACTAAAATATAGGATGAATACAAGTAAAGTGGGAGAACTGGCAACGCCAATTCCATGTCCATACTATGTTTGGATGAACATAATGCTCTTTTTCAGTAATGGATATAGGTACACATACTAATAACAACGATGATTGATCTTAAATGTTACATCTAACCTAATTACTAAGTATCTTTTTTTGTAATTTGAGTTAATAGGTCTTTATTCATATATGCAGGAAACTCGATACAAACTCATTTACCAGTTGAGTTTGGTCAGCGAGCCTGTTCTTACTGAGGCTCGCCTGGTGGCTGGGCTAGTCTAGTAGCTGGCTATCATTGGCCTTGTCATAATAACGAATGTTTCTTATTCTAAATCTGCAAAACAGACAACTGTTTAACAAGCTTTGTCTGTGTAGAAGCACCTGTGAAAAAAGACCCCTTATTCGGCGCTCTTTACTTACATTGTTTTTTTGTTTTGTTTGGTCGTTTCAAAGCTACCAAACGGCAGATTCCATAATCTTTAAAGGATTGAGGCCTCTTTAGAAACCGCTGGATAAATGACGGACATAAACTATTTACATAATATACCGAATAATAAACAAAACATTCGTCTCTACAGAAAAAAAAACAGGTGCAAACCTTAACTGCTCCGCGTAGGCGGTCTATTTTGCTTGGATGTTGCTAAATGTGAGTCGACGTGTTGTTAAAATGCTCCCTGCCGGGATCAAAGTCGCGTGGAAGTCAAAGATGATTTATGCCTGTCATGTTTTGATCCACGCTTGGAAGATGGAGAAATGTTTGGATGTTTTGTGCTGATGAAATGGAAGCGACAGCAGAAGCATCATATAGCCTGACTCATTCCGCATCAGCACCAGTACCATAAGCCTCCTAATAGCAGCGAAAGACATGCGCGTTTCATACACGCATACATTCCCCTCCTTTTAACGTGTTTCGTACACCATTTTCATCTTGGAAATTCACCAATCAAACGAAAATGCTGTTCTTTAAACATTAATCTACTAATAGACTACTAGATAATAGGCTACAAATAGCCTAGATTTTATGGCCGTGTAACGTTAGCCTATAGGCTGGAGACCAAATTAAAGCATGTTTACACCCAAAGTTTTACCTTAAACTTCCCAATTTTGAATGTTTGGCCCATTGAACAGCAGGTTTGACCACATCATTGATTTTCATTACACTTTTTTTTGTTTTTGTTTTTTAAATGTAGCAAAAGAAGATGTTTTGAAGAATGTGGGTAACCAAACAGCCATTGACATATAGGACAAAACAACTCTTTGGTTACCAAATTTCTTCAAAATATCTTCTTTTGTGTTCAACAGAAGAAATAAACTCATACAGGTTTGGGACAACATGAGGGAGTAGCTAAACGAGGACACAATTTATATTTTTGGGTCAACTATCCTTTTAAACCATGCAGCTAAAAGAAAGATAGCTCTAGGCTAGGCCTATATGTAGGTACCACATGGAAATTATAGCCTAAATATTGTTTTAATACATTAACATTTAGGCTGGTTGAAACATCATGAAAAGTAGTAGGCTACTTCGTCTTGAGACACTAATCTTCCTTTAAGTTTAGTCAATTGATAAAGTGTCAATGTATTTTCATGTGCGCCATCTATTTGAAGTTTTATGACAAACACACCAGATAATCAGAATGACGGGAGCTGTAGTTTATAGGCGATTCTTGATACTAAACGCTCGATCAAAATCTCCTCCTAGTCTTAAAGTTTAGTTAAGCAGACTGGGAAGAGTGAGCTTCTTGAAGAGATCGGTCAGAAAGGCTTAGGCTAAATAAAGTTTGTTGGAAAGACTTGACAGCGGATCCACCGCCTGATGAAAAGTTGTCGACTGGCAAATTAAGTGTGAAACTTCTCACCTCCGAAGAAACGTTTGACAACTGTCAGGCGCGCGTCCAAGGCTCCGACGGAACGCAGTTCGTTTTTTGTTCTGTTTATAGCTTTTCCGCCTTACACGACTTTAATTTTACAGAGATAAAAATAAAAGCTTTCTTTCTTCTGCATATTTGTCATGTAGTTTAGATTGCTGAAATGCAGCAGGAGCGGTTACTCAAAGTACTTGTCATTGGAGATTTAGGTGTGGGGAAGACTTCCATCATAAAGCGTTATGTGCATCAGATTTTTTCTCAACATTACCGCGCAACTATCGGTGTGGATTTTGCTCTGAAAGTCCTGAATTGGGATCACCGGACAGTCATTCGATTGCAGTTGTGGGACATTGCAGGTCAGTTACTGATAGCCTATATTCCTTGCTTTTGCTTGCAATGTTAATGATTGTCGATAAGTTAAGTCACAGATAGCTACCTTATCAAAAAAACAATAAGCCTATGTAAAGAAATGAACATATGGGCAATTGAGTGGAGATTTCAAGCAGTGACAGCTGTGTCCTACAATTTACCATTCTAAAACCATTCAACTAAACTCTTGATATAGGCCTACAAGAAAACATCGTTAGATAGCCTATATTAGACTATATATTTATGTTGTCTTAAATATAAAATAAAGTGCTAAAATAATATTCAGTGATATTTGTTAGCCTTTTTGGTAACACTTTACTTGAAGGGGTGTGCGCAAGACTAACATGACACCTTCATAATCATGACATGATATATGTTATGAATATGAAGGAAGTTTTATGCATGTTTGTGACAACTGTCATTAAGTGTCATTTGCTCAGTTATGACATTTTTAATGCAAATATGACATTGTTTGAGATGTCTTTGTTATGATACCTTGACATAAACCAATACATGAAGAGTTCAGATGCAAAAGCCTCTAAATGCCATTTGAAATTTTCTTCTTTAATGATGATTTTTATCAAGCTTGTATATTTAAGTTCAGTGATTTCACTTAAATGGCAATGATAATTACCTATTAATTGTTATTTAAGTAAAATTACTGAACTTAAATATACAAGTTTGATAAAAATCATCATTAAAGAAGAAAATTTCAAATGGCATTTAGAGGCTTTTGCATCTGAACTCTTCACATCATAACCTGTCAGTGTCTTTGTCATGACAACTTGACATAAGACACATGACATTAATTATCAAACTTAAGAAACCACTTAGCTTTATTGGTTAACATTACATTAAACTGTCATGTGGTTGGTTTTAACATTGGCTGTCATGAAGCCATTATAACTTTTTAATGACAAATTCAATTACCACTGTAGTTGAGGAATATTCATGACACAGTTATAATGGCCTCATGACAGCCAATGTCAAAACCAACCACATGACAATTTAACTTAATTTTATGTCAATTTTTCATGTCAAAGACATTGACAGGTTATGATGTATTGGTTTATGTCAAGATGTCATAACAAAGACATCTTAAACAATGTCATATTTGCATTCAAAATGTCATTATTGAGCGAAAGACATTTAATGACAGTTGTCACAAACATGCATAAAACATCCTTCATATTCATAACATATGTCATGTCATGATTATGAAGGTGTCATGTTAGTCTTGTGCACACCCCTTCAAGTAAAGTGTGTTACCCAATAGGTAAACAAACTAACAAATGAAATGAAATGAAATTAGGAAAAAAGATTTCCTACCACTGATGTTTTATTGACCATCCACAGTAAATCTTGCACCATTACAACATAATACTTGATCTTAAGAAAAATAATCACACACAAAACGACAGAATGAGATGAATAATATTACTGGAGTAATGCCTTAAACATTTGGCTTGGACATATTAAATACATTCCAAATGATGACTTGTTTGGGATATTTTTTTTTTCTCTCAGCTGTTGTGAGTGACCTCACAGTGCTATGAATCCCTCTCTGTGTTTATGCTCAGATTAAACTAAAGCTGCAGGGGCAGGAATGTGTGTCCCGTGTTTATATTCACTGGTTTGGTCTCGTGCTTATATTGGTCTCATGTGAAAACACTCAAACACTTTTCCATTGCTCTCACACGCACAGAATCGCACCAGAAAACAATGCATTAAATTCAACATGGCTGACAGAATGGAATTGTGTTTTGTTTGTCATGTTTGTAAAAAGACGTTAAATTCACAAAAACTGATGAGATTTAAATAAAGATTTATATAAGCATAGTTTATTGACTGTGAAAGCATGTAATATTGATGACTGCACCCTTGAGCATGGACTTTACTGAGAAAAATAGATTGCAAGACAGTCTCATCCCCAATTGAATGCAGTAGTTTATGGCCTCACAACTGAGGCCCTTATGAGATCGAATTTCAAGATACTACACTGGGAACCCTGTACTAGCTGTGACAGTCTAACTAGCCTCAGTCTGCCTTGATTTTCAGCATGACAATGCATTTATAGCTACATATTAGGTCCTTCATCCACAAAATACCTTTTTATATACCATCAGGCCAAATGGTTCTCGTTGTGAAACAGTCCTGATCCAGACATGATTATGTCACCATCGTTTTTTCCATGTGGTGCTGTGAAATCAAGATTAGAATGGTAATTAAAAGGGAAAAGTTCCCAGACTAGCCACAAAAGATATTTATTGACATAATAGGCTGGTATATTAGTAATATATGAACGAGTTATCTATAACGTTATGTAAAAATACTTAAAATAAAGGTTCTTTGTTGGCATCTTTGGTTCCGTGAAGAACCTTTGAAGGAATAGTTCACTTTTAATAAAATTTTTGCTGATAATTTACTCACCCCCATGTCATCCAAGATGTCCACTTCTTTTTTTTCTTCAGACGAAAAGAAATAAGGATTTTTGATGAAAACAGTCCAGGATTTTTCTCCATATAATGGACTTCATTGGGAACCAAACGGTTCAAGGTCCAAATGAGAGTTTCAGTGCAGCTTCAAAGGGCTTTAAACGATACCAGACGATGAATAAGGGTCTTAGGACCCTTCGAGTCATGACTCGAAAAGAGATTTGTTCATTTTGATGAACGAGTTTGAACAGGAGAGTCACAAACGCTCATCACAGAACAGAGCAAAGCGAGCATTTGTGCTTATAAAATTTTTTAAATGACTGACCGTTTCGCTAGATAAGACCCTTATTTATCGTCTGGTGTCGTTTAAAGCCCTTTGAAGCTGCACTGAAACTCTCATTGGACCTTGAACCGTTTGGTTCCCATTGAAGTCCATTATATGGAGAAAATCCTGGAATGTTTTCATCAAAAACCTTAATTTTTCCTTAATTTTTGGAAAAGTTCCTTTAAATTATTACAAACCAGCACGGTTGAGCACAGTAAGCTAACTATCCTGACAAATCTGGGATGAATGGAGATGTCTGTTGTCTGCAGTCAAGGAAACCATCCACACTTTTAAAGTTTTGTCAATCTAAGAAAAAAAGAAAGAAAAGAAAATTGCGAAATTCCACTTCAAGACCATAAAACAAGAAAAAATAGGACTTAAATAACACACATGAACTATCTTTTACTTTTTTTTCCTTCATTCACAGGACAAGAGAGGTATGGCAACATGACACGTGTGTATTACCGAGAGGCCGTAGGGGCACTTGTGGTTTTTGACATGACTCGTGCTTCCACTTTCCAAGCTGTGTTGAAATGGAAAAAAGATCTTGATTCTAAAGTTGCCCTTGGCAGTGGGCGTCCTCTGCCAGCTGTCCTGCTGGCCAACAAGTGTGACCAACAGAGATATGGTTTATGCGCCAAAATGCCCAAACTCGACAATTTCTCCAGGGACCATAATTTTGTGGGTTGGTATGAGACGTCTGCAAAGGTACAAATTATAGGCTTTTTTTTAACTAATATATTAACCTTGCTAGTAGCTGCACATGTTAAAAGACATTGCTACTCATATTCTTCCTTCCTCTTTTTTTTAACAGGACAACACAAACATTGATGCAGCCATCATGTGTCTTGTGCAAAATATAATGACCATGGACGAGGAGAATGTTCCTGTGCAATCAGACAACAGTGTACTGATCCTGCCTGCTTTTGATTATAACCTAAAAGAACGCAGTGACTCTAGATGTTCTGCCTGCACAAAATTCCAGTCCAACTGAAAACCCTACAGTGAATTATAGAGTGAGATGGTGAAAAGAACAGAGTGGGGAAGAAAAATACAGAGAGAAAGAGAGGTCACACTCAAATTGTGCTGAAGTAAGCCTTTATGGGAAAGACAAGAGCATAAAGCCTTAACACTTATATGCACTTACATTTTCACATGACCAAAACAACAATGTCATCAATAAATCATGCAGCGTTTACACAGTTTTCTCTGATAAATATTTAATGTTAGCTTTACAACTAAATAAAGCTCTTGCAGCAGAAAAGTAGTGTGCACATCTGCATCTGTTAAAGTCTCAGACCTAAATGATGCATCCTAAAAATGTGTGCATGCATTTACTTAGTGCCGGGGTGTGCTGTTTTAAATCCAATAAGGTCATGTACACTCAACAGATACTTGAGGCTCAAAAACGCATTTAATGTCATCATGAAATCAAAATGGACAATTCTTTCTTTTTTAATGGGATATTTATTACATCAATACTTTGTTTAAAATTCATGTGCCCTCATAATCGTTAAAGGGATATTTCACCCCAAAATGAAAATTCTGTCATTAGTTAACATTAGTTAATGTATTAACTAACATGAACTAACCACGAGCAATACATTTGTTACAGTATTGGTTAATCTCCGTTGTAAAGCTGTTCATTGTTTGTTCATCTTAGTTCAGCGCATTAACTATTGTTACAAGATTTTAATAAAGTATTAGTAAATACTGAATTTAACATTTACAAAGATTATTAAATGCTGTATAAGTGCTGTTTATTATGAGTTCATGCTAACTACTGTTGTTAACTAATGTGAACTAATGAACCTTAGTGTAAAGTGCTACCGTAATTAGTCACCATCATGTTGTTCCAACCCTCTTAAAGGGATACTCCACTTTTTTGGAAATAGGCTCATTTTACCACTCTCCCAGTGTTAAACAGTTGAGTTTTACCGTTTTCAAATCCATTCAGATGATTTTCTGGTATTTCTAAGTAACCAGACAGTTTCTGGTCTCATTGACTTCCATAGTAGGAAATACTATGGAAGTCAATGAGACAGAATTGACAGAATTTTCATTTTGGGGTGAACTAACCCTTTAATCACAATAACTTCCCCTCCCGACATCTCTTCGATGACATGTTTACCACAACCATCCAATCAATTCCAAATAGACCATTTTCATTTATTTAATTTATCCCTATTTTAATAAAAAACAAAATGTAATACACATTTATAACGGCATATGTTTTATTACCTTGTCAGTAAATGTCAAGAAATGGATTAACGCTGCTGCGAGGCTGTTTCTAATACAATGGTTGAGGGACTGACGACAAATTTGACATTTTTCTCTCTGACCAACACAATCAATCAACACAATCTTATTTTTTCCCTTTTTTTGAAAAATCTTGGAAACTCTTACAGATTTTTTTCTTTTGCTATATATTGGATCAAATTGAAATACAAAAGATATATTTGCTGTCATCTCCCTTGCTATAGACGTTTACCCATATATAACAGCTTCCGCTTCTGAGAACCCTGGGAATGTGACCGAACCAAGTCCCGCCCTACATTTTTTTTATTGTTTCAGAAGCTGTTACATTTGAATACATACATCACAATAGGGAAGAAAATGCCGACTTTTAGTGACTAGCCCATTGCTGCTTATCAACCTAAGATATTTTGGGAATTTTAGGACAGATGCAGACCAAAGATGAGAAGCCCATCTGAACCAACAACAACAGCCAGACCAAAGTCTGTAGGTCTTTCTTTAGAGATATGCCTTCACACATGACAGTATTTATCTTGCAATAGCTACAAAAAGAAAATAATTATTTGATGTGTACACTGTAAAAAATTTATTGTCAAATTAACAGTAACTTACTGGCAACAATTATCCAGTACTTGCTGTATTTCATTTAACAGTAAAATTACCGTAACACTAACTACAGTACTGTTAAGCATACTGCAAATTAAATAACATTATTTTACTGTAATTTCTTACCATATTAAAGTACAGAATTACACTGTTAATTTTTAATAATACTGTATAGTATGAAATGTTATTGTATTTATTTTATAGTGCTACTGTGTAACCTGTAGAAAATCCGTAGAAATATTATTTTAACTGTTAATGGGAAATAGAAAAAAGAACAATTGAAGCTTTAACTGCACAAGGTTTATTGTGTATTTTCAAACACATTAGTACATTTACATAATATACATTTAAATACATTAATACAATTAAATACATTAATAATAAAAATGTAATATAATACAATAAAAATCATGCATGACAATCATGAACAATTATGCATAAATACATGCAAAAATTATCATGAACAGGTAAAATAGAAAAGATTAAAGGGGTGCTATCTGATCAATCTATTAGAAAGATAGTTCATAACAACTCATCCACCCACTCCCTGCTGGGGTAAAACAGCTTAAACTAGTCTAAGATTGTCTATTGGTTTGAGATAGACTGTCTAACTGGTCAGTTGCTGATTTTAAAGGGTTTTTGGCTGCTTTCTATCTAAGGGACCAGATTTGCAGGGCTGGGAGACACATATAAACTTATAAACTATAAAAGCTTTGACGAGTAAACCACCAATCCAGATGAGTATAACAAAATGACAAGTTATCCAGTGTCCTTTAAAAAAAAAAAAAAAAAAAACACAAAACAACCTCATCATGCACATGTGCCATGAAAAACTTGCATTACGGTATCAATAATTATTTATATGCAGACTTATGTTCTAACTTTTGCAATAGGAAGTTTTCTATCCAAGCTTTTATGCAATTAAACCTTAAACTGTACAGTAACGTTTATTTTCACACAACAATTCTAAACAACTTGCAGATAGACAAAATTCACAGATGGATAATAATCTGTTTAAAATGTTCTCAGTGGGTCAGTACTGGACCAAGGTATAGTAGTAGTAGTTAGATAAATAGAATAATTAAATTAGATTAGATTTACAATTCATCGGTCGTCAAGATGGATAGGGGTCTTCTTAACATGCACAGCTCACACCTGTGGAAAAGGAGAACAGACAAGACAGTTAAAATATAGTACGTTTTTGTTGTTGTTTTGGCTAAACAGCAAAAACAGACAAAATGATGTCTAAAGTGTAATTCACTTAATACTAAAATCTTGTTTGTTGGACTGTTGTTTAAAATCAATTCATTTACGATCACGTGAAAACATAGGCTAAATCTTGCTTGTGTGATACTAAGTTACATGACTTAAAAAAAGATTGACAAGGCATCGTTCCCTTCAAATGAGTACATGTCAGTTTACACATAGTAAAAAAAAAAAAAAAAATGATATTATAGCCGACAATACTGTAGTATATGCAGTGAATGGTTCCTACCGGAACACCCCCAGGCAGTTTGTGTAGTTGGTATGACCCGGGGTTTTTTTGTTGTTGTTGATTCTAAGTTCGCTAGTAAAGTGTTCAACACCAGGCTAACTCCCTCGTGTATGTGTCGTTAATGATAACCAAAGATTAACAAAGACCACAACAAATACTGTAAATGTCACACATAGCTTTGTATTTTGGACAAAAATACACCTTGGGCGCTTTCCGCGGTCCAACTTTATCACTGAGGTAACGTTAACGTTATAATGGCAGAACGCCAGGTCAGGATTTACACGAAAATAAGCGTGAAAAAATCAATAAGAGGAATCGGCACTTTAATTTTATAACAATAAATCCGAATCCTAACCTTGGATGTCCGATTTCAGGATACATTTATCGATTAGCAATTCCTAACCCCTGTAAGTCATAAAATAATGAACGTGCAGGCGCTTCTACCGATTTAACGTGGTAAATAACAAAATGATTAGACCATTTTGACCGTATAAGAGGTTACATATGAAATATATGTCAATAAAATCACATTTAATCAAGTAAGGCTATCAACATAAAAGAAATCCGCGTCTGACTTATACATACGTAGAACATTCCGCGGCCACTTCTTTCTAACGTTAACGTAAGTAACTCATATGGTTTGCATAAAAATATGAATTACTAACCAGATGTATGGCGAAAACGTTGCCGACCGACAGCGACGCGATGCACGGCCTGCGTGTTCTTACAGAGGGAAGGGAACTGAAGAGTTCTTCATAAAATGGCAGCTTGTTGTGGTTATTTTTCGCGGTCATTTCGTACTAATGTATTTGAATTTACAGTAATATCCCAAATGGCTACATTGAAGAGTAGCCTATCATATACATATTATATTAAAATGTCTAGAATATATTAAATTGAATATAGAAATCGTGGTCAGCTATTCTAAATAACTTTAAAGTTATTAGCTAGAATCCGTTTGCATACACATTATAAGAATTATTACTTACCAGATGAAGAAGTTGCAGGTCGGCAGAAAAGACAGCAGCACCACTGACACGACAGAGAAACTCTTCCAAAGTCAAATATGCTCTCATGCACACCCCACTGACATAAATTATGTCATAAATTATGACTGTTAATGGTCAACCAGTGCTACATTTTTATTTTAAATGTAAGAATAACATTAGTAGGCTAGCAATTTTACCCGTGGAACTGTGTGTGGTGTTTTTCGCGGTCAATTGCACTGCTGTATTTAGATTAACAGTAACTGATAATTTCCCAGAATGCATTGCAATTCTACAGTAACATACTGTCAGCTGTGTGCACAGTACATAACTGTTGAAAAAACAATTTAATACTGTGAAAACAACTAAATCTACTGTAACTTACTGTACATAGATTATACAGTAAGAAACTGTTGAGAAAAACAGTATAATCCTGTGAAAACAACAGAAATCATTTACAGTGTATAAGATACTTATCTTTTGTATGCATTGGTTGGTGGAATCAAGGATGATGTAAGATCTTGAAATGAAATGATTTTATATGAATAAATTTCAAAGAAAAGCAGTCGTGTGCCAGCATGCAAATTATATTCCATTACTGTGAATAGCATGGAATTCACACAGTCACACAAGTGTTAATTCTGTGCGTGTCCATAGGCAAAAAAAAAATGGAAGGCAATTGCTTCAGACAAGTAATTGCACTGAATTGTCTCAGATGACAGTGAGGCGGCGTGTGCCTAGTGTGAAAATGTCACTGTATGTTTGAATGTTTTTATGTAATCCCCCATATGCTTTCTGCTGCTCACTCACAGCAGTCATTTTCACTGTGTTTTTACCCTGTCTGTTTTGACTTGCCATAATCCACTGATTTTCCATCTAAGGCTTCACTTTTCCCACATTATCTGAGGAAGTGTTTTGGACAGTGTAACTCAATCTGTATAATTGCATCTTGTAGCTCTAAGGTGTTTATCATCTCACAGTATGTAATCATGCCTTAATTTGTTTCTCTCTGCTTGTTGGACTGCTTTTGCCTCACAAGAGTCTGCCACATAGAGCGTGTCTAACAGTGACCTTTAACTAAGCCTACTTTTTATTCAGAGGACATGATTATGAATAATTACATGGCAACTATGTATGACACAAGTCTTTCCACAAAAAAACGAAACTATAGCCTATGTCGCTCAGGCACAACAGCTTGAGCAATGCAAAGCTTTACTGTTTTTAATGGTTTACCCTGCGACCTTCCTGTATTAGCAACAATGCACATTTTGATATAATAACAATAACAACACAATAAATAAAAGGTATTTAAATAATTTTCGAATTTAGTGCAGAATACACGGACATCTTCGTGTCATAGGGTGATATCAGCTAAATTGGGCCACTTTTTGGTAAATCGTTTGGGACAATAATACAATACCATATATGCAGTATCCATGTGTTTTTATGATTAATTATGACTGTTTTTGATACATCTGTGTTGAAATTTTGTAATAAAATAAAATTATTTAGGCCCTACAGTTCTTGAAACATCAGAAGTGCCGAGTTTTTTTGCATGAGCCGTTTCAGGTAAAATGGGCCAGCTGTTCAGGTAAAATGGGCCAGTCAAATTGCAAAGGGAAATAGCAATTTATCATCAATTATATTTAAACACAATTTCTTATACAGCCAAATTAAACAAACATAGTTCATATGTGCCATTTAAAAACAAAAATGTGTGTGTGTGTGTGTGTGTGTGTGTGTGTGTCTGTCAGTGTGTGCGTGCGTGTCTGAGTCTGTGTGTCTGAGTCTGTGTGTCTGTGTCTGAGTCTGTGTGTCTGTGTCTAAGTCGGTGTGTCTGAGTCTGTGTGTCTGAGTCTGTGTCCGAGTCTCTATGTGTCTGAGTCTGTGTGTCTGAGTCTGTGTGTCTGAGTCTGTGTGTCTGTGTCTGAGTGTCTGTGTCTGAGTCGGTGTGTCTGAGTCGGTGTGTCTGAGTCGGTGTGTCTGAGTCGGTGTGTCTGAGTCGGTGTGTCTGAGTCGGTGTGTCTGAGTCTGTGTCCGAGTCTCTATGTGTCTGAGTCTGTGTGTCTGAGTCTGTGTCCGAGTCTCTATGTGTCCGAGTCTGTGTGTCCGAGTCTGTGTGTCTGAGTCTGTGTCCGAGTCTCTATGTGTCCGAGTCTGTGTGTCTGACGTCTGTGTCCGAGTCTCTATGTGTCCGAGTCTGTGTGTCTGAGTCTGTGTGTCTGAGTCTGTGTGTCTGAGTCTGTGTCCGAGTCTCTATGTGTCCGAGTCTGTGTGTCTGAGTCTGTGTGTCTGAGTCTGTGTCCGAGTCTCTATGTGTCCGAGTCTGTGTGTCCGAGTCTGTGTGTCTGAGTCTGTGTCCGAGTCTCTATGTGTCCGAGTCTGTGTGTCTGAGTCTGTGTCCGAGTCTCTATGTGTCCGAGTCTGTGTGTCCGAGTCTGTGTGTCTGAGTCTGTGTCCGAGTCTCTATGTGTCTGAGTCTGTGTGTCTGAGTCTGTGTCCGAGTCTCTATGTGTCCGAGTCTGTGTGTCTGAGTCTGTGTGTCTGAGTCTGTGTGTCTGAGTCTGTGTCCGAGTCTCTATGTGTCCGAGTCTGTGTGTCTGAGTCTGTGTGTCTGAGTCTGTGTCCGAGTCTCTATGTGTCCGAGTCTGTGTGTCCGAGTCTGTGTGTCTGAGTCTGTGTCCGAGTCTCTATGTGTCCGAGTCTGTGTGTCTGAGTCTGTGTCCGAGTCTCTATGTGTCCGAGTCTGTGTGTCCGAGTCTGTGTGTCTGAGTCTGTGTCCGAGTCTCTATGTGTCTGAGTCTGTGTGTCTGAGTCTGTGTCCGAGTCTCTATGTGTCCGAGTCTGTGTGTCCGAGTCTGTGTGTCTGTGTCTGAGTCTGTGTGTCCGAGTCTGTGTGTCTGAGTCTGTGTGTCTGAGTCTGTGTCCGAGTCTCTATGTGTCCGAGTCTGTGTGTCTGAGTCTGTGTCCGAGTCTCTATGTGTCCGAGTCTGTGTGTCTGAGTCTGTGTCCGAGTCTCTATGTGTCCGAGTCTGTGTGTCCGAGTCTGTGCGTCTGTGTCTGAGTCTGTGTGTCTGTGTCTAAATCTGTGTGTCTGAGTCGGTGTGTCTGAGTCTGAGTTCCTGTGTCTGAGTCTGTGTGTCTGAGTCTGTGTGTCTCAGTTTGTGTGTCTGAGTCTGTGTGTCTCAGTCTGTGTGTCTGAGTCTCTGTGTCTGAGTCTCTGTGTCTGAGTCTCTGTGTCTGAGTCTCAGTCTGATTTCAATTTGAAAATTGAAATTGAGTCTGTGTCTGAGTCTCTGTGTCTGTGTGTCAGTCTGTGTGTCTGAGTCTATTTGTGTGTGTGTGTGTGTGTGTGTGTGTGTGTGTGTGTGTGTCAAAGATGATGGCCCATTTTAGCTGAAACCATGTTGCCCATTTTACCTTAGTGGGTTAAGGTAAATTGGGCCGCCAAGAAAAACATCACTTTTACAAAAAATATGTTTATATACCAAACTAACAACATTATTTCTGATTAATGCCATCGAGACAGACAGTATGCATAGTTTTTTTATGAGCATGTCTGTTTTTTTATTGATGTATCATCCTTATAATAGTTCAGTGCAATTTGGTATGCCAGGCTACTTACCATGCAGCTTTCTGGTGTAGTCTCGATTTGAATTATTCCCCCGCCCACCATAGCAACCATAAACCAATCTTATCGCCTGTTATTTGTCAAGCACAGTTATGACAACAGTTTGAAATCCTTTGCAGTCATTGGCTCTAAATTCCAGAGCAGCTGGGACCCCCAAACCTTAAATGGCCCATTTTACCTGATGGCCCATTTTACCTGATATCACCCTACAACGCTAAAATCTTTTCAAAACTCGTGAATGAAATAACCCATGAATGATGATGCGATGATGATGACACTTAAACAGAATAACCCCACTGAAAAAAATCATTACACAAAAATCCAATGCTTGAACAAGTGAGGCGTGATTTCTTTCCAGCGTCATTATTGTGCATCTGAAGGGTGATGATAACTGTATGATTTTGAGAGGTAATTGCGCGGATTATAGTTTGGAACAAAATGAAGTGCTCTGGACGCGCTAATGATAGAGCATTGGAGCATCGCACCGTGCTGTAACTGTAAATGTGTTGCATTTCCAGCCATGGGCAATAATAATAATCTGACAGTGTCAGCGGAGGATAGGCTATTGATCGCTTTACAGGTATTGTAGTAGTAAAACCGTGAATAGAGCAAGGGGGCTACTTGCTCCTTCGACTCTCCAGCCGAATGATGCGATTGTGTCACGCCGTGTTCCTTGCGGACTGAGCAAAGGGCATTACGCGTAAAAGTGCTTTGGTCAGGAAACTGTTTGTCTACCGGCTCTCTGCTCATCGAGGATGTCGAAAGGTTAACGACTGTTGGGGACCAAATCACCTTTGATAAAAACGAAAAGAGAGGCGGTGCCAGCTGATGTCTTGAATTGAAGTTTGAGGAGATATTTTGGTAAGCACAACTGGGGGACGGTGGGATTATGTCTGCCTATCCAAAACAGGCCATTCAGAGGTGATTAATCAAAAGTAAATTATAATAAAAAATGTTTTTCAAAAGATTCTTCAAGGATGACAGCAGCAGAGCGGTAAAACTCTATAGGCTACATAATGCTGTGGATGGGGACAGAGTTCCTGCTTCTGTTTATTTTCCCATTGAATTCAGGTAGGATACTGCCTTGAATCATTTGCTTTTAAAATATTGTTTATATGGTCCATTGTGTTTTTATTATTGCTTTTTATCTTATCAGACAGCCTTCCTCTTCATTTATTAATCTTGAAAGTGTAACAGTTTTTATTAGTTGTATAGGTGTGTCTTATAACTGGTCTATCTATTCTGTTATATAAAAGTGTTTCGGTGAATTTCAAAGGCAGACCTGTAAAATGAAAAAGACACAAATCAACCTGAATCAACACATCAAAATTAAAACTAAAAAAATAATGTCTTCATTTATGTGCAAGTCTTATAAAGGAATACAATTACGTGCATTGTGCAATACAATGTATAAAAGAATATGGCCTTTTATAATATATATATATATATATATATATATATAATAAAATGAAAAGATGTTGATATGTAAATAACATAGCTCAGAGTGAACATAGTTCATATTCTGCCATTAAATGTAATAGAACGATGCATTATGGATCACTTTATTCCAAATAGATCACTTTAAAGATAAAATACCTAAATTCTGTGGATCAAGAAATTAGAAAATGTGCTTTTTCACATTTTATTAGTCCTTGTTTTTTCTTTGTTTTTGTTTTTTTTTAAAAAGCATTTTACGTTGACTGAATATATATATATATATATATATATATATATATATATATATATTAATAATTTGATACTTTAATGACAGATGATTGTGTTAGTGGTTATTTTTTTGTAGGTGCAATTTTTGAAAATAATCACTAAACAACACAAATTTCATTCATTAAATAATACAATCTGCATTATATCAAACTGAGATTTCAGGAGTTAAAATATTACAGACCATGATGATATAATTTTTTATAATAAATGAATTGTTGAATAAAACTCAGCTTGTCTCTTTTCAATCCAACAGCGCAGATCTCTGAACTACCCGCAGTAATGGACAGTGACATGCTCACTGACGTTGCATACCAGCCTGGGCCATCGTACCTGAGTCTGATCCTGTTGGTCGTGGCTGTGGGACTGTCCGGCAGTGTTTACCTCTGTGTGCTACAGTACATTTGCACCGGCTGCTGCCAGCCTGTAGTTGTTGGACCTGAAGATGAGAGCATGTCAGGAATGGTGTGATAGCACGCTTGTCTGTCTTCATGACTGTTTATGTTTGCGTGCAACAACAAATTTTTGTTGAACAAAGAACAAAGAACAAATTCTTATTTTTCATTCACGTAACAGAGTTGAAGGCTCGTCTTAAGGACATCTGAATATTATTGTAAGATAGAATTAGTAAAATCATTTTTTGTGACGTTCCTCATTTGTAAGTCACTTTTGATAAAAGTACCTGCTATGATCACTAAATTCAGTTCAAAAGCCTGACTGTATGTTGGCAGTGAATGCATTTATTCAGCCACAGAATCAGACATGTGACTGGATGATGCAAATGGTGACTGAGGGGTTAAGCAGGTTTTGGACGCTCTGTCAATCAGGAGAAATCCTTCTCACAAATCCTCTGTTTGCATTGGTATGACAGTGCCACCTGTACCTTCAGTCAACGTAAAATGCTTCTTCTTTTTTTTTTAACAAGGACTAATAAAAATGAAACCATTTATGTGAAGATTTTCTAATTTCTTGATTCACAGAATTTGTATTTTTATCTTTAAAGTGATCTATATTTGGAATAAAGTGATCCATAAAGTGATGCAATGTATCATTCTATTACATTTAAAGATAGAATCTGAACTATGACATGTTATTTACATATCAACATCTCATATCAACATCTTGTTTCATTAAGATGCTCCCTGGGGAAGTGATCAGTTGCCAAGGGCTACTGCTGGATCTAGTTGCCATGGAAATAATTGCATCTGCTTACCTCTAGATGGGGCTGGCACATAGGCTGTTCATTTCGCCTAATGGCATGTAGGCCTATTCAAATATTTACTAGATTAGATCTTGTAGAAAGACTTGTTTTGTAGATGACTTATATGTTGCTTGTGTGTGTTCCAGTAAACACATGAATGTTCATTGCACATGCATTGTCTTTGTGCACAAGAATACCACAAAGTGAATAGTCTTTTAGTCATTTTTATAGTAATTTTGTCAGTGATAAAACAGCTAGCAAAACAGGTTTGCTAACACAAATGTTTTGTTTTTGTTCAGCTCTGATGTCTAGCCAGAGTGTCATCAGTTTATATATAAAGCTTATTGTTCTGATACATGTTCTCATGCTCCTTAATGAAAGCAATGGTTAACACCATCATTGTGGTTTTGCTCTTTAAACCACTTCCTCATACAGAAAGGTGTGTTAAATGTTGTACTTCCCCTTAGAAACATTTCCTCTTGCTCACACATCTTTGACTCTGACACTTTGTAGGCCTATGCTTTAGAGGTCACAGGTCATTGCTTTTATTTAACTTCTATTTATTTGTTCACTACATATTTGTATTTATAAAAATAATAAAAAAAAATGTTCAAGCAAAATGTGTGAAATGTTTGTTTATCTAATGTATTTTGAAACTGGCCATCCGATGCTCCATTTGATGGGTGTCATAATATGGTGAAAAGCACAAGACAACCATGTCAGTCATAGAATATGGTAAATAAATGGTAAATGGACTGCATTTATATAGCCTAGCGCTTTCACAGACCCAATGACCACCAAAGCCAATAGACAAGGGCAAAGAGACATGCAGCTTTGTTGTGCTACTGTGGTTTTTAGAAAGACAGACGTACTCACATAAAAATAGCTAAAAAGCTTTTCTATGATACATTTGACTTGGCCTAATTACAATTCATATTTAAGCGGTTAATAATAGCCCAATATGCCTAATTATAATACATACTACATTCTTAATATTATTAATTTTGAATAGATTTTTACCCCAAAAATGTAAGAATATTTCGACAGAGGCACACTCGATTGTCTCACTGTTATTGAACAACGAGTACCTTAGCGACTTCTCTGATTGGTTGATCCTGATTTCCAAATAGGCCTACTTGGAATGCAAACAAGATCCTTGCACAAAACATTCTTCTTAAATTACATTAGCCTACTTTAAATGCCTACATAAAATGTATCCCATGAAAACATAAAATATGTTTTAGTCGATAAAAAGCCATGCCATCATTTTGAGTCCCTAACGGCTGATGATTGAATTGCAGGTCAGGAAGTTCGCGAAGTTGTGATGTCAACTGGAAATGGCAAATTAAATTAACTTTTTTTGATAATTAAAAAATAAAGAAATAAATAAAATCTGTAGAGGAATAAAAATGATATACAATCTACTGAATATCTCTCTCTCTCTCTCTCTCTCTCTCACAAGATATATATCTTGTATATATATATATATATATACAAATAAACAAATGTTTTTCAAAAGAAAAGCAATCTTCATTTATGGAATAACTGTCAAAAAAGAATCACACGCTCTAAGTAAAGAGTGGCAACGCTATTTCCCACGAACGAGTGAACGCCACTTGCTCCCGCCCAATCACATCCAGCTCTTCGGTCACCTGATCACGGCGAAGCCATTTTGTCCTGAACGGCTCCGCCAGCGCATTCTTCACCAAACCGGAATAACACAGAGCTGACAGTTCGAATCACAACCACAGATACAGCGACAGACAGGGGGGTTGTAGCTGAACCACTCCTCAGTTCAGTCCCGAGCAACTCGACGTCTCTCCTTCTCATCACGGGCGGAACCGTGTCTTATACGCGGACTAAAAGGAGACTTTCCACTTCTGAAAGGGACGGAAGGGCAGAGAACCAGGCATCCGGTTAGACGCACTGCCTCACCGGGCTGGAGTCCAACTTGAGCCGGACACTTTCAGCTGTCTTCGTCGAGATGCACGCTGGACTTCTTTTTAACAACATTTACCATTCTTTTTTTAGATTATGTGTTATTTAGGAATAGTTTAGGCTCGAGCAAGGTTGTTTTTTGTTCGTAGTTGTCTAAATATAAGAAAGCTGGAGCAATAATTCAAGCTCAGATGTGATTTATCTACTCAGCTGGCTGGGCAGATAGTTTAGGTTGTTGATTGGTTAAATCGCCTAAATTGATTGGTTACATAATTCTTTTGTTTTGTTACCTGTATAGTTACATATTTGAGTTAATCCACCTTTCTTACCGCCTCTTTGCCAAGTCACTTATAGGGTTCGGTTTGTATGTCTATGCATATATCTCGCAAGAAAACCTGTTAGATTTATTGACTGGTTAAGTCTTGGTACAAGTGTAATAGCAGGTTTATAAAGGCAAGAAAATCCACAGAACAGTTTTGCTTATCTGATCTCAATCTAGTCTGCTGGTGCGTCTTATATCCAGTTTGTTTTCTTTTTAAAAGGTCTTTATTGGTGAGGCTCAAGCTGGCTGACAGGTGATATTTTCTGCCTGAATCCTCTGAGCTGGCCTGACCGATAGCTATGACATTTTCCAACAGTTGTTTTGTATCTTCAGACTTCAATACCAGTATCTGTTCTTGGTGCCAATGTTGTATGAGTAATATTAGCTAACAAAAGTTCAGATCGCCCCTCCAATTTAGTTACGGCATATCTAGTTGTGACATTTTTACTAGTTAAGTCAACTTTTCCTTCCCTTTTTTTACTACAAGTGTATCAATTAGAGACAGTTGACTTGGTGGCGAATTCAAAAAGCATCTAACTCAACTGTTTGCATCAAGTCAGTGTATTTTTGTAAAATTATCAACTCCTATACTAGATTGTTGTGAGAGTACACACGTCTACAGTGAGACCAGGTCAAGTTTAGTGTTGATTTTTCGTATCAGAGCTGAATAAAAATGTCAGGACAGTCCATCACGGATCGCATCGCTGCGGCCCAGCACAGCATGACTGGATCAGCCATCACCAAAGCTCTCTGCAAGGCCACTACGCATGAAGTCAGTGGACCAAAAAAGAAACACCTCGATTGTGAGTATGCCAAAAAGATCCTTGTATTTGTACTTGCACAAGTCTCTTTGCAGGTATTCTTGGGTGCTTTTTTACAAGCTCAAAGTGTTACTGCATTTCTGGCATGCAGTTCCACTAGCCTTGGCTTGCACATCCTCAGCTGTCTGGACACCAGTGATGAATTGGAACATGCTCGTGATGGGAATGCTGATCTGTTTCAGATGCTGTCAGTTCAAGGAGCTGATGCCACTGTAACGCGGCAGTATAGGGTCATTTACTGACTTTGTGGCTCATTTTATTTTTTTGTAATCATATATCCAGCATATGTTATTGCAGCAGTGTTGAAGCAGTTATGTCATCATACATTCAGCTTATATTTAATAATATCTGCGTCATAATAACCACTTCTGCTTGAGTCTGTAAATGCAGCTGTCTGATACATCGTGTTTGAAGTCATGGTCTGCGTAATGTCTTCACGTCTTGTGTGATCCCTCTTTAACAGTCATCGTCGAGATGGTGTGGGAGCGATGAAGGTCAATACAGGCATGTGTGCATTGAAGCATTGAGGCATTGATTCTTTTGACAAAAGCAGAGTTAATGCAGAATGCAGCACGTCAGTTTCATTTTCGCATAGGCAGTGTCTAAAGAGATTAGGAACAGAGGGCTGCTGGAGTATTTGTACGGCTTGTGTCTGACACTGAACGCAGCCAAATGCATCTTGGTGCAAAATGCTCTTCATCAAGGGATTTCATTCTTATTAGACCTTTATCTGTGATTCCCCGATGGAATGAGGGAGGCTGGCTGCTTCGGCACCTGTCGTGCTGTAACACCCCACAGGCTTACTTGCAGCCAAGAAAACGGAAAAAACCTGATTGGTTTGTTTTATGTTTGTGTCTTTGATTCATCAGTGTTTGCAGAACACAGCCTTATGTTTAGTCTGGATTTGTTTCCTGTGTTAGCCACTGGGTTATGTGGCCTAGTACGGTAGTTTGTGCCGATCTGCCAGCTTCATCGCTTCTGATTTAATCCTGCAAACACTGCATAACACAATACTTTTCAGAATTACTCGAGGTCAAGTGTTGCGTACTTCCTCTTTTTTTGCTCAAAGCAGAGAAGTATTATATCCAGAAACATTTCCACATGACTTGTTCTAACCGGTTCTTAGAATTGGGAAATTTCAGAAGCCTGACGTATGTTGTGCCAACAAGACCATGTACGTAGTAATTATTGATTAGGATGCATTAGTATCGTCTTGGTTATCGGCTGATATAAGAGATTTTCTTTTCAATTTATGATTGTTGTTTGATTTTGGAAATTGTATTGTAACTTCCCCACTTTTTACATTTAGATTACTTTTGCCGTCATCTAAAGCTCAATTAAAGGTACTCTTTTAAAACACAATTGAATATTATGAATACATCTCAAAAAGAATATCTATTTTTAATTCTGTAATCTGTATATTTAATGTTTTATATAATGCTGTGTTACAGGTAACAAGTGAATTTGACCAACGCAACATCAAGTTTTTATTTATTTAGACAACATGGTACAATTTTAATGTATCTTTTATTGGGTATGATTAACATTAACTTTAAAATAATTTAAGTATTTTAATATTACTGCATCCCTGTAATTTTTCATAACTAGCCTATCTCCCTGAGCCCAGTCAGTGTTTATTCAATGCTTTTTCATTCTGGTTAAAGCAATCTGTGAGATTGGAAATTTAGCTTACAAAGAAGTTAATGTGACACTTTTTTCTCTCTCTCTTTTGAAGATTCTATCTTTTATTATTAAGTTTTGTCCAGTTTGCATTCACTTTCCTGTTCTGTGCAAACAGCAGTGAGATTTGTACTGAGTCAACAAACAGATTTTGCACTCTGACCTCTTCGGAGGCAGTGAGTGGGACACTGTCTTTTAGTAGAATTTGAGCATACTGTACTGGGATCTGTCCTCAGTCTTACATTCTAACCAGTAAGCTAACTGGAGAATCTCAGATTGGCACAGACATAACATTGCTAGTGCTGAATGTCTCAGTTTCAGATTTCTTACTTTCCATTTAAAATTTACAGGACCTCTTGATGGATATTGATCACAAAAATGACAAAATGGCTTAAATCAACATATCCTAGTTTACTTGTTTTAATGCAATTTTGGGGTGACTGGTTGAACTGGATTTTATTAGGGGAAAATGTTGTGTTTTACAAATTACTAAGCAGCTTTAATGAGAGTTTCTGAGTAAGAGCTAATAGCCAGGAAGCTTTGTAGCATTGTATTTTTGAGAGCTATTCAATAGAAACAAATGAAACTCTTGAAGAAAAAACTGAGTATATGTGTATATATAATATATGTATGTATATTATACTGTTTTATTTATTCATAGCCTTCATGAATGTTTCATTCTTATGGTGCTCAGGCTAAAAGTGTCAGTTGTCAAGGTAAAAACCAGGATCACACCTTGAGACCCCTGCGTTCTGTTCCATTAAAAAAAAGCTACAAGGGAAGCATTAGAATGGAACAGACTTTTATAGTATAACTCTTAATTGCCATTTAAAGATGTCTTAAATTTGGGGACTGAAAAACGAGAATCGCTATATGGCTTAATGTGATTTTTTTCGTTAAACTTGAAAAGGCTAGGTATTCGCAATCAATAAATACCACACATTTATGCCAAGCAATTGGCGATTGCTTATAATCTACTGTTGGTGAATTATAAATTGTTTACCTTACGGTGTTTATATCGCCTGTAAACTCATTGCCTTTCTTAGAAATATTATTCTAATAAGCACAGATGTTTTGTATACAGGGGTTCACAAGTAACCGTTATATTTCTGCTGTTCCATAAGCCCACGTGTTGTCAGAGTAAATTTGGATTTTGATTTAGCCCTTTACACACAGTGTTGTTATTAACTGGTGGGTCGTAAAGAAGCAAATGTGCATTCAGAAAATCTAAGTGTATTGGCATATAACATATAGGCTAGTCATATATTTTAAATATAATCATAATTATGTAAACATAATAATTTAAAGAGAAGCAGAATACAATTTTTTTTCATTGATACGATAGCCGATTCGGCTATACGATAGGCTATGCAAGTTGCGGATTTTGATTGACAGGATATAATCGTCCATGATCATTGGCTGTTTTTAAACAATCGGCCTATGGCTGATAGTGAAAATAAATTACTTTTATCAAACCTGTATTTGAATTTAAAATTATGATTCCTTTTTTTTTTAACAGTCATTTTATGGTTTACAATGTTACCATTGACATGGCTTTTTCCTGTGTGCACAATTCCTATATAGTATTAATTTTATTAGTGCAGGTCTTAAAAAACAGTTAATTTAATGCAGATACCATTCTTAAAGGGATAGTTCACTTTGAAATTAATTTTGATATGTTTTAGCTTACCTCAAGGGCATCCAAGATGTAGGTGTCTTTGTTTCCACAGTATTTTCAATTTTGACATTTTTCAGTCAAACCGTTGTTTGATCAGTCATACACTGGAGGCAAAGGGGGTCCACCAAAAAGCATGCACAGAGAAGTCAAAATTAAACATGATTTAATGACTCGTAAATGTAAGTACACATTGATGGCCTAAGACACGAAACGTGCGGTTTTTGTGAGAAAACGAACAGTATTTATATCGTTTTTACCTCGTGTAATCCAAGTGATCTGAATCAGTTGTTCAATGTCCAACTGAACCGAACTGAATCAGTTCAATGTTACGCCGGAAGTGATCGCTTGCGTGTGACGTCACTCAATATTTACACAGAGATTTCGGAAGTTTTACCTTTTAATAAACATATTTAGATATACCGAAATCGTCTTCCATTGCGGTTTCCCGTATATCTAAATATGTTTAGTGAAAGGTAAAACTTCCGAAATCTCTGTATAAACAAAGAGTGACGTAGGCGGCTAGGCGCGCAAGCGATCAGTTCCAGCGCATGCGCAGACCGAAGCGCCCGTGCCGTCAGATCATTTTGTCATGGCTATGATTACAAGAGGTATTAACGATATAAATACTGTTAGTTTTCTCACACAAACCGCTCGTTTCGTGTCTAAGGCCATCAATGTGTACTTACATGTACGAGTCATTAAATCATGTTTAATTTTGACTTCTCTGTGCATGCTCTTTGAGGTGAACCGATTGAGGACCCCCTTCACCTCCAGTGTATGACTGACAGACAACAATGGTTTGACCAAAAAATGTAAAAATTGAAAATACTGTGGAAACAAAGACATCTACATCTTGGATGCCCTTGAGGTAAGCTAAAACATATCAAAAATTAATTTCAAAGTGAACTATCCCTTTAAAATTGACTATTTGACTAGTCATTCAGTTAACCCACCAGACTAATTGATTTAGAATGCGTGTGTTTCTGCACATGCCTAAAGCAGACCTTTACCCATAGTCAATAATCCTGAGACTTTCCAACTAGCAGCAATCTGAATCTGGAGTGTGTCAGGGTTAAAGTTGAATTGCTTCTGATTTAGAACTAGACAGCTGAAATGATGCTGTGCAGCAAAGACAAAACGGCCATTCTCAAACATGTCTTGGGAAATACCACGCAGCCTTTCAGAATACAGATTACTCTTCAGGATGCTTTGTCCACTGTTTACAGCAATCAGCTCTGCAAGAGCAAACCGCTCCACAGATGAGTAGCTTTTACTTATGAACTCATTGTAATTTTGTGGATGATGGATGTTTGTATTTGTATTTATTAAGCACTGAACCATGTTGTGTTAGAAGCAAGCAGAAATAGAACCTGGAGCTACTAAAAAAAAAAGAGGATGTCTTTGGAGTTTTTTTTTTACAAGGCTAGAAGCAGTTGATCAATGTTTGTTGAGCTTCATTCAGTGTGAGGACACAACTGCACCACTTTAAGAGAGCTTCCACATGCTGCATGACACATTGCTTCTGTTCCCTTCACGCTCATAGTGCTGATGTGGCCTATTTATAGCTGCTGAGGGCCTTTGGCTCTGTTTGATAGCTTGTTTTGTACCTTATAAGAGCCCTTGGCTCGTCTTCTTAAATCTCCTCTGCAAAACCTGGGACTTTATTTATGACGCATCTCAGAGGAGAGAAATCTCAAAGCTCTTTTTTCCTCTCATGCCCATATGTGCAAAACTACATATTTTCAGTTTCAGATACTACATAACTTTAACCTTTTATGGCACAAAACTGTCCGGCTCAATAACAAATGGCAAATAAAATGACAATTTTCACCTGAGATTTGGAGCCAAATAGGGGGCATGCAAACTTGAGGGGAAGAAAACACAAATAAGTGGTTTCCCCATTTTTGAACGGTCACTGTTGGCATATAATGCAACCGAGATTGTTAAAGTCAACAGATTTTACTAACAGACCAGTCTTCGTGTAAAAATAAAAATGATGCTGCTGCCATCTTTATAGTAATTTTTACCCCCCCCCCCCTTAATTTGGCTCCAAATATCAGGTTAAAATAGTAATTTTGACCCTCCTCTACAATATAGTGTATTAGTCAATTCATTCAATTTAAGATTTTAGCTTTCTTCTTATTCATTTATGTATTTCGTTAAAAAATCCACATTTTTATACTGGGACCTCTGGTTGAATTGACACGGAATGACCCTTCTTTGGTGTTTGCGTATAGGCACACATTCACATAAAACTATAACTATTTCCTAACCTTTCCTAATTTGATCAAGCTATTTTGAACAGTAGACATTGATGCATTAGAATTTATGCTTAAAGACTTGATGTCACTTTGATTTTTCTACTTTCTGGTATTCCTTGCCTTAAATTACCTTTATTGGGCTTTGTGAGAAATAAAGGTCGGGTGATCTTGTATAGGATTGTGTGGCTTTCTTTTGTCCTTTTTATCATAGACTGGAGCTTTATAGAATTTTTCAAGCTGTGCTCCAAAGTTTCTGATTAGTTGCAAAGTTGTCCTGGTGAAAAAGAAAAGAGAGGGAGAGAGAGAAATATGGGAATGACATGTGGGGAATAGCTGCGGTATTCCACAGAACTGTGTCTGAACTCACTGTTCAGGAATCCCATATAGGCCTTTTACAAAAAATGTCGCCATCATCATATTTATGTTCCCAGAACGTTGATCAAATGCCGACCTCGTCTCACCACATTTCAGACCACCATCCACCAGATATGCATAATTTCCTGTTCCAGCACTTCGCAATCACAGCAAAAAGGCCATCAACACACATCTTGAAGGAAATGGAGGCAGAGATACAAACATAGCAAACAAGCTCTCAAAAAAATTCCCAGCTATATTTAATAGAGGTCCCAGGTTCCCCAGACAGAGGGAGCACAGACGATTATTTGGAGAAGAAGTCTCCTTGCTGTTCTCCTTCAAGCTTGCTGAAGCTAGCCGATAAAAGAGACTCTGCGCTCATTAAATCCAACACTGTTTGCTTTTCTTATCTGCAGGTTAGAGAGGTTAGTATTTGTTTTATGAGCATAGAGTAAAATCTCAACAGGTCTGGGGGTCCTTTAATCTTAGTGATTAGCTTTTCCACGAAGGATATCAGAATTGATGTATATATCATTTTTTTTTTGTGAAATTGTTTTAAAAAATCTTTTCATGCTCTTGCATTGGAGGTCCATATAGTCAGTAAACATGCCTGCACACTACACAAATATTATATTGACGACGATGCAAATATTATATTGATGTCGGTGTCATGATACAGTAGTATTTTCGTTTTGTGTTTAGTTTATTATGATTAGAACTGTAAAATTGCGAGCGTTTAACGTTGAATTAATTTCCCATTCATCTTTATTGGACAAGTAGCTTTGCTCAAGTAGTACTGAACTTTCTACTTGTTTTTCATTTGAGAGCCATAAAACTAGCTTAGAGAGTTGGCATGTCATTGTCAGAAACATCGTCATCACTGCAGTGGGAAAGTGATGTAACACGGTAACACAGACTATCTCTGCAAGCCTAATACGCACATAAATTTTTTTTCTTAATCTCGTTCTAATGTTAGTGAATTTAAAATATTGTAAATGAGCGCCACGTGCACAAGGTTAGACATTTGCTTAAAACATGCCCAAACCATCTCCATATAAGGCCTTTCCGCAGAATCTTTCCTTTACAGCTTTCAAATTAAATTGTATTATTTAGTAATTTTTTTTTAACATAAGGCCACACATTTTTTTGTGTGTACATGTGGTTTTAGTTTTACTTTAGAATAATTTTAGCTTAAATTTTGAGGCTTTGTTTACACTGAAACGATTCTGAAGAGAAAACGCAAAAGTGGCGTTGCGTCATCACTTTTTATTCTGCGTTTAGACGAGCGTTTTGGGTGGGAAATCCGTGTGCAAATTAAAGTGTGTGAAATTCAATGTAGTATGCTCTCCAGGCGGCTAGAAGTGCATACTACAACACCATCAAGTCTACGCGCCTGTGTACAACCTTCACTGTCAAGCAGACTTTTGCGTTTTTCCCCTTTACACGGGAACGCGGCGGTGGAGCGTTTTTAAGATTTCCACTCTGGAGGGTGGTTTCACTTTTTTGCGTTTTTAAGCCTCAAAAATGCCGTCGCCGTGTAAACTAAAAAAATAAAATATTTTTACGTTTTCACCCGCGAGCGTTCTCGTGTAAACAGGGCCTTGGTATGAAAATTTTTGGTGAATTATGATTTGTTCGTGAAAACGTTTGTACGCAGATTTCCTGCACAAATTAGTGCGTGCATGTTTAGTGAATTGGGGATCTGGTTTTGTCTGAGAATATAGTGCAATAACATATTGCAATACTTTGAAATGTCAATTCCCACTCCACCAGTGCATTATCCCAGAAGCAGAGGGACATGGAGAACTGACCTGGAGTCAGTGATTAGTACACTTGGAACAAGTAATTAGCATGGCAGCTGTGGCGGTTCAGAGGTGAACACCAGCCACAGTCTTCTGGCTGACAGCTGGACAGACTGTCAGGCCACCTGGTCAATTTACTTCCTTGCGCACACAAGAGAGGCTTCCTGCCAAACTTCCTGTGCCTCATCAAGGCTCAATCCAGATTAATTTGTAAACCCAGGCACTGCAGAGAATAATCATGCTTTGAATCAAAAGTGCTTTAATTTGTAATTTTGTTAATTTTTCACCATTGCATAGAGCTGGTTATAATTCCAAACCAGTTTCCACCGGCCAATTATGTCAGCGACGTGTGCGTTTGAAAAATCAAGGATGTTTTGAGCCTCTGTCAACCCTGACTGACTGGTGGCAGGCTCAGCCCGGTATGAACATTTCCAAAGGGTTTCGTTGTCTTTCCGGCTAACAATAAGACTTTGACACAGGCAGACTGAAAGTGTGTGACCTCATCGCTCAAAGACTCTTCATTTGCTGCATTGCAGTGACATCATTAGACCACAGCTTCCTTTCACGGATTCGATTCTCGCCACTGCACATCATTTCATGCTCTGGTGCGCACATCTCAGCATGGAACCATGCAGGTGTGTGTGTGTTTGTGAGGGATAACATGGAAGTGTGATTGTCTGTTTTAGTGAAACACTGTCAGAAACTCTATTTAAAGGTTGCGGTGTGAAACGCTGCCTGTTCTCACTCACTTTGCGAATCTACTTTTGTGAACTTGCCGTGTGACCCTCAGAAGCATTGTAAAGGAGATAATTAGAGATTAGTATTATGTGCTATGGCTAATTACCTCATGATGCGATACACGTATCATATACGATATGTCATCATAATTCGGTACAAGGGGTTACCGGTTTGAAGATAAACCATGATAAAAATCCCTGATGGTTAGTATTACTGTTTCATATTTTAGTTATCCTTAATTACGTGATTTATACTGTCCCACATTAAGCAAAATCAGCAACAGTCTCACATAGGGGGAACATTAGTTTTGTTTTGTGTGAAAACATGGCACAAGGTAGTAAAATGTTTAACTGACCAAAGAAGTTGCTCTAACTGGACTGGGGAATGTCTGTTTAATAGCTTGTGCTTATTTAGGAAACCTGTTTTTTTTGGTTTAGTGAAAATTCATTTGATAAATGGATTTAAAGGGTTATTTCTACGGAGCCCCTCTAGTCCCACTTTGGTAAAAAAAATTAATTATAACTATCTTGTGGCCTCAAGATAGTAACTCGTGGCCTCAAGATACTAACTCGTGGCCTCAAGATACTAACTCGTGGCCACAAGATACTAACTCGTGGCCACAAGATACTAACTCGTGGCCACAAGATACTAACTCGTGGCCACAAGATACTAACTCGTGGCCACAAGATACTAACTCGTGGCCTCAAGATAGTAACTCGTGGCCACAAGATACTAACTCGTGGCCACAAGATACTAACTCGTGGCCACAAGATACTAACTCGTGGCCACAAGATACTAACTCGTGGCCTCAAGATAGTAACTCGTGGCCTCAAGATAGTAACTCGTGGCCACAAGATACTAACTCGTGGCCTCAAGATACTAACTCGTGGCCTCAAGATAGTAACTCGTGGCCTCAAGATAGTAACTCGTGGCCACAAGATACTAACTCGTGGCCTCAAGATAGTAACTCGTGGCCACAAGATACTAACTCGTGGCCTCAAGATAGTAACTCGTGGCCTCAAGATAGTAACTCGTGGCCTCAAGATAGTAACTCGTGGCCTCAAGATAGTAACTCGTGGCCTCAAGATAGTAACTCGTGGCCACAAGATACTAACTCGTGGCCACAAGATAGTAACTCGTGGCCACAAGATACTAACTCGTGGCCTCAAGATACTAACTCGTGGCCACAAGATACTAACTCGTGGCCACAAGATACTAACTCGTGGCCACAAGATACTAACTCGTTAACTGTTATTTGTGCCCCTCTTAGTCTTTCTCTGTTTAATACAATGGAATTTTGATCAATACCACCAAATGAGCCCTGTTTTATCGAATTAAATCAGCACATATCCTCACTTCAGAAGAGTTTTTCACTCTCGTTTTCTTTCCCTCCCCCTCCCTCCCTAAGGAGCCAATCAGCTCGCAGGCTCTCCTACTGACCATTATAGAAAACAAGCAAGACAGAAGAAAGGAGACAGAGCTCTGAAGCAAAAGCCATGGTGCAGTTCAGTAGTGGAAAGAGAGCGAGAGAGAGAGAAACGGGGAAAAACACTGTTGAATAGGCAGCAATCTCGTAACTCATCCCCCAACAGGCTGATGTGTGTTTTTAATAGTAGTCACAGTATGTGAATATGCTTTCATCTTGGGAAGAGATGCTGAATAGCTGAGTGGAGTTAACTTGAATCTTCAGGATCGCACAGATTTATTAATGCTGCTTGCAATACAATTACTGTTGCTCAACCTAAGTACTAAACGTTGGCACGTAGCTCGTTTGTGCTACGGGGTATGAATGACACCTCAAAGCGTGCCTCTGTGTGCTATTACTTTTCTAAGTAATCAGGTTTTTTCCCCTGGTGGGTGATACCACAGGCATGACTAAAGAGGGACCCTGAGTGTTTTTTTAGAAATCTGAATATCATTCGATTTAGGGAGGGATTATTTGCATTTGGGCCAGTAAAAAGCCACCTAGAATAACCTAGTAACCACCTAGCAACCACCCATAACACCCTAGCAACTAAGGCAGGGTATTGCTACAGATCTCCAGATTTGATTCCTATAGGTGGTTTGCAGTCACGTGATTGTGTTGACGCGTGGAATGCAGATGGAGAGCAAGGAGTGAAGAGCGCAATGGACGAGATGGAGGAAAATCCGTCCTGTACTACTTTAGACGCTATTACAAGAGAAATATATAAACAGAAAATCGAAACATATGTTGGGCGTGATCCTTACGTTAGGAAGAGGACCGATTTTCAGCTAAATTGAGAGATTTGCCTGCCATCGAGGCTGTAGATATCAGCAACTAACTCGTCTTACAGACATACTTTGACTTTACAAAGTTCGGAAACTGGTGCATTACACAAACAGCCTCATAAGTGTATTTAAACACCTGAATAATGTAATTGTAAGCCACATAATAATGTATTAACTCACATTTGACGAAGTGATTACTGCACACACAAAGGCATTTTCCCATTCGGCTCCTCCCGACCGCAGACGTAGGTTTGCAAGGCATTTTTCACGGTGTTTTTCTGTCAATTTCTTGTATTTTCCACCCTTATGAACAACAACTTTTGGCACACGATAAAAACTCCTCGTGGTTTGATCGATTTGAGCAACCATAAACGACAAAAAACAAGCATTTTGAGTGTGTTATAGTGCTTCCTAAATATAGAAAATCACTTCCTGCCCTCCATCTACATTTCGCGCCATGGTAACGCAGTGGCGTGACGTCACATGAAAACAAGCTATTCAAAACTCTCTATTCAATTTCAAATTTCCAAAATAGCTCAGTTATTAGTCGTTTTAAATGTATGAAAGAAAATCTCTCTCAGTTTAAAGGCATAGTCTAATTCTGTCATTTACTCGGCCTCGTTTCATTCAAAAGTCTTCTGGAAAACACAAAAGATGATATTTTGTAAAATGCCTCAGTGTTTTATTTATTTTTTATTATTCAGTAAAAATCAGTATAGGGTCCAAAGTTTTTTTTTCGACAGTTATTTCACCGGTTTTGATCCATACATTTATTCTTCAGATAAATATTATCAAATGAACAAAATCAAACAATCTCAAATTCGTTTGTATTGTTATATTAGTACATAAACCAATTTGCCAAGGTATGCATACATGGGAATCAAACCCATGAGCTTAGTGCTGCTATTTATTTAATTTCTATCTATAATCATCTCAACAAATAACTGCTGTTGATGCCAACTGAAGTAAACATTAAATTGCATATCTTGTGAATAACAATATGGTATGCACTATAATGACCCACTATGTATACAAAAGGCTTATCACATCTAGCTTCCACACGGTAGTGCATTACGTCCTCAATTTATAGGCCATTTGTGCCTTGCTGGCATCCTGTAAGTGTGTTACGTAGACGTATAGCACATACTAGTGTGCCGTCTCTTTTACCAGATCCTTGTGATTCATCATCAGACTCCAATTGGGAGCTGCACTACTTACTACTAGTACTCCCTATTAGAACAACAGACAGGCCCACAGGGCCCAAATCCGACAGATACGGAGGAGTCGTTTCCCTCATTACCTGCTCTGTGTGTGAAAAGATGTTTCTCTCAAGGGAAGGGAGAAAAAGAGTTTTGCCTTTGATGAACTAAAAAGAACACTGTGGGTTGAAGGAGGAATGTCTTCATTATGCAAACAGGACAGAACAGAAACGAGTTTTCGAGCATCTGATGGCGTTCAAAAGATGCTGCTTTCGGATGCGTAAACTGGGGTGCTCCTGCATATTTAAAGATGCGTCTCTCTTTATGGATCTTCCCTGCTTGTCTGTGTGTTGCATAACAGAACGACTGGTTAGAAGTCTGTCTAACCCTCTGTGTAGAATACTGAGAGATATTACGAGAGTCCGCTGAGATCTGCTTCCATTAGCACCCACTGCAGATACATTAATGTGTTTCACGCAACGCAAGGGCCCTGTGTTTATTGGAACATCTTTTCCAGGGTCTTAGAAGAACCATTCGAGATGTGAATCAGTCACGTGTGTTGCTCTAACGTGTGCGTCATGTGTGTTTTCAGACTTGATCCACTGCACCAATGAGATGAATGTGAACGTTCCCCAGCTGGCTGACACATTGTTTGAGAGAACCACCAACAGCAGCTGGGTTGTGGTCTTCAAGGCGCTCATCACCACACACCACCTAATGATGTATGGAAATGAGGTGAGATTCTGCACTTGAACTTCATCCTTTTTTTGGGGTGGGGTGGGGTTGATTCCAGACAACCTTCTGTGAAGATACAGCATAGCTCGGTCAAATTGACCCTACATGATAAATCACTCAGCAGTCACAATGTGCTGTTTGTGACTGAGTGTGTGTGAGACATGGTGACAGACAGTGAAAGCATTTTACATTGCCATCCTGAAAAGTTGGTGTTAAGTTACAGTAAATCTGTGATGGATGTTTTAAATGTGTCAAAGTGGCCTGCAATAACTTGGACAGACTAAACGAGTGACATTCCTAAGTTTAGCTGAATGCCTAAAGCCTTATCCAGGCATGTTCATTACTGTCATTTATCATATGTAATAAATTATATTATATGAATGAAATTAATAGAACTGAAATGTAAATGGACTTAGATTTTCTTCATAGCATTACATTTTCTTAGTTCAAAGCAATATTTTAATATTTTGCACTACCGTTTGGGGTTGTTAAGATGTTTTAATGTTTTTGAAAAAAGTCATTTATTTGATTTAAAACTGTGAAATACCATAATAATTTAAAATAACTGTTTTCTACATTGAACATTGCAAAAATTGAACAAATTTCACAGACATTTGATGATCAGAAAAGAAATAATGGAGGGGCATATGGTTATAGATGGTTTGGCTCTGCAGTAGCACTTTCTCCCTGTAACACTGTCTTTTAGGCGTCTTACATTACGGACATTGCAGTTTATCGTTCTGGCCACAACCCGAAAAAGGCATGTTTGCTGAGTTTACTTAGTTACATTACTTTCACTTTTGATACATTTAATGCGCCCTTGTTGAATCAAAGTATTCATTTCTTTTAAGAAATCCTCAAACTTTTGAAAGGTGAATTTTTTTCACAATTCTACAGAGGTCTCGCTAATGAGGAGGAAAAGTGGGAGCGATGCCACTGCCTTTCTGTCTTAGATGTATTATATAGTGCATTTTAAGATAAATATACAATCATTTCATAATTCATAGACATGTACTGTAGGTCTGGCAGACCAAATATTCAACTTCTGTTGGACATTTCTATTGGTAATTAATGCATTTTGAAACTGAAATGAAAAAATACTTGCAAACATGTGCTAATAGTTCAATACAGTGTTTGAGTTTGAAAGTTTGTACAGTTTATGCGCAGCAACAAGAGTTAGATAGAAATAGATGCCTACGAGCACAAACATGTAGACCGCTAATGATAAACAGCAGGTAGGTGAGAACATGACACACACACACACATTAATGATATATACAGTAGGACGTGACCTAGATGTGCACATGGCCTGCTTAATGCATTGTTACTACAGTACATAAGCTCCTCTAGAAATGCACACACATTTACCTAGCTACAGTATCTAAATATACCAAATACTTGTTCACTTTCTATCTAAAGCTAATTGTAATTATTTCAGACCTTAAAATGAAAATTCTTTCACCATTAGGCTATCCTCCCACATGTCTTTCCAAATATGTATGAATTTTTTGACTAATTTTCACTGTTGTCCTGAAAGGGACGGTTTGTCTGTTAGATAACTTGTGGGATTCAGTGAATCAGAAGTTTGCACGATTCATTAAAAGAGTTGAGTCATTCGATTACTTTGTGAAATGTACTAAGGCGAGCCAGTGAAGAAAACACATCTATTGTATTGACCTGGCATTATTTCGTAGTGCACTGTCCTTTTTATCTCATCACATTCAATTTAGACAGCAAGCTCACAACTCGGGGTGGATATAATTACTTTTTCTGGCACTATAGATTCCGCAGGAAACAATGGCACACGCACACACAAAAACAATGGCAGTGCTAGTGACTCACATGTGTCCTTGTTCATTCCCTTGGACTATAAAATAAAAAGCCCTTCACTCTACGTCTTGTGCTCGCCAGTGTCAGAGATAGTGATAGTCCTTCAGCACACCCTGTTCTATGGCATGACGGGGCACTAATCAGCCGGGGGGGGGGGATTTTGTTATCGGAGCTGAACGTCTGGCCCAGGTCAGGACTAGTCTTAATCCTTTACCCCATTATGGTTTCAAAAACACACGTTTGGTTATCACTGTCTGTCGAGGAGCAGAGACATTTGTCTTGTCAGCAGTAGTCCTGTGAGAGGGCACAGCCAGGAAGGACCACAGATAAGGTATTGTTGATAAGGGCGTTTGCCCATGCGTTTCTGCGAAAAGCAGAGGAAAAAGGGCGATGTCACTCAATGATGGCCCAGATACTGAACGAACAATTTGATATAGTGACGTTGTCACTAGGATTGTATGTTGTCTAGGGTAGAGATAGGAGAGGAGGGGTTGTGAAAACATCTAGGTAGGATAACTTTAGGGATAAGAAACTTTAAGAGAAAGAGAAATTGCAAGGGACAGCAAGAGATGCGGGTGGAATTTTAATCGGCTGGTTCATGTGGGGTCACACTGTAGACAAATTGCTTAACCTTGTATGGGGACACCACTGCCCCAGCTGTCCATCTAGAATGGTTCGTTTTGGGTACCGAAGGAAGAGTGTGTGAGTGAGCTATAACTAAAGATTGAGAGAGGTTGTGTGTGAGGGGAGTTCAGTGGATCTATTTGAAGCTGCAGGCTCACATAAAGGTTAGTTTAATAAAGAGTGTATGTGCTTTTGGTTTCATCATTAACTTATCTGTCAACTATTTTTGGGCCCTGTAACCGTTTACTGGACCCCCCTTAACTTTTAAAAAGAACTTTTTACTGGGATTCAGTCCTGGGAAGTGTCCTCCTATAGTGAGACCGCCGATCCTGAAAACACCATGAGCGTCACACGTGTTTCAGTGTGTGTGCGGTTTACAAAACCGTGCCCCTCATTCACACAGAGACATGAACAGAACATGCAGACTTCAGAAGTAAATAGCATCCTTTTTGCATTTGAATATTCACAGACACTGGTTAATATAGCGATTTAAGTGCGTATTCATACTTTTGATTTATTCATCCAAAATTTGCCACAGTATTATTCCACATTATACTGTGAATTCCATTTTTATGGATTGGATTTTTGATTCTGCCACACTTTCCTCATTGCTGAAATCATAGGGCCCTACTATTTGAGTTGAATAGACTAATACCACTTGTTAATAATTGGAGATGCACAAATATTGACCAGAAGATTGAATGGAATTAATGAATTTGGTATAAACATTGTGTCAAACATTTGTTCCTTACAATTAATAATTTTGCTTCAGCAAAAAAAAAAGAAAAAAAAAAAAGTGGTTGATCTATTCTCTGTTGTCTCATCACTGGACATGCAGCTGTGTCTATAGAAAATCAAAATTGACTCCATTTACTTTATTTACTCCTGGTCTCATTATGCAGTGCATATTAGTTCAGAGAAGGAAAAAAAACTAGTTGTCTTATCTTTCATCAAAATTTAATTAACTTCTACATCTGAAACGTCTTTCTTGCGCAGCTTCTGTCACGTGGGTCACATGGGCTCCTGGATAATGTTAAACAATAGCCAAATAGCTGTAGGCATTGTTTAAGGCTATTGCTGTAATTAATGCAGCCTCTCTGAAATCTCGCTGATAGTTAACACAGAAAATTAATGTCAACACAAGACCACCGAAGAGTTTCAGCATTTAAAGATCTAATTTTATTAAGTCCGTGCAAATGTCAGGCTTGAATATGCTCTTCGAGTGTGAACACAGGTGCTCAGCGTGTGCTCTGGGATCCTGTGTCTGACATCTGGTGCATTTTTCTGAAGAACTCCAGAGAACAGTCTCTAGATGAATTTGTTGCTGCTGTATATAATGCTATGCTATGTATAATCTATGGATTCGTGGAATTTGCTTCCCTTCATAATTCAAAAGTGCATGTAATTGGGTGTAAAGACATTGCTTCTGTTTTCTGGGCTTTTATTTTGTCTATTGGAGAGATCTGACCAAATCTGTCAATAATGTAATACATACATTACATACAAACATTTATTGTTTTATCCAGTCAAATTTGGAAATGCATGCATCACATTTTTGACGTAACAATCCTAAAGGAATGGATTGCAAATGCTGTTTCATGTTGACTTTGAAGGCTTTTCTGACATAGCTGTGAATTGGGCTGTTTAGCATTCTGGCCATGTGCTGACTCTTGAGTTCAGGTCCCTGTGTGGGATCTGTTTGCATAATGGATGTTGTTTGTGACTGATGTGAACTAGGTAAGGTAATTATTACCTTTATGAAACATTCTCTCACTCCCCTGATGTCTTTTTCCCTCTTTGTCTACCCTGCAGGCAGGAATGGCAAATCTTGGCAGAAACACCTGTTTCTCAGTATCAGTAATGCATAAGTAGGGAGTATGGGTAAACTAAATGTGGGAATTGGTGAACTCACCTTGTTGGATTGAAACATTGACCATTTGTTTTCTGTGGTGGTCTTCAATGACGGGGACGGAGTTAGTTATCCATGATGCTTTTTCACTTTTCTTCATTGCAATAAGAACTGTTGCCCACACTGGTTTTTGATAGGGTAATTTTTAGTTTAATGGTTTACATTATTTACTTCTCTTTTTTTTTTTGCTGGTGAGATTTTGTGAGCGTGAAACTACTTCAGCTAAGCTTTGCAAGTTTGATGCTTTTTTCAATTTGGTGACCCATTTTCACTTTGTATTCTAGTTCAGGCTTTCATTGTGAATCAGATGCAATTCCAGCTCTTAACTTTACAAATAAAATGCGTTTAGTGTTTGAAAATAATCGCTATCGAACAACCTGCCTCCTTTCACATCCTGTCATTATCTTTTTGTGCTCGCCATTTTTCTTTAAGCTTTTTTTCTAACCGTAGTAATTGCTCTGGCCGTATCCATAGAAACCTCAGAACATGTATGGATCGAGAGAGCGAAGACACATTATCAGGGCATCATCATGCAGACCATTTACACATGTTCCCTGCAGCGTTAGTGCTCTCGCGCACAAACACGCACACATACAGCTTTCACATGCAGTTCGAGCGTTGCTTCTGGATCAGTTCCTGACTGCACGTGCAAAATCAGTGCTTAAAACATGAGCAATCCCCATTCCCAGATAGCTGATATCTTCCCTCAGCCTGAGCTGCTGTGTTAATAGAAGCTCCTCCGTTCGGGAGAGAAACCTCCAAGCCGAAGTGCCTCCTGCCTTAATAATAAATGATGCTTCTCTCTGACACTACTTGAGGTTTGTTCTCACATTAAATATTTGCTAAGCAAAGAATGTGGGACCCTTCCTAGACTATCAATCTATATTTATCGTCCTTACTTCTGACATCCATTTTGAATAACCTAAGCATGTACGATAGAGGCGTTCCTGCAGAGGAGCGTGGATTTGCAGACTCCACTGAATTAGTAATCCATATCGATCTACGCTCTGGAAGGGTGCAAAATTCTCCGCATTTTGGTGCTCACTGGCTCGGCCATGCATTTTCCAAGAGGTTTCTCTCCAAGGTTAAGCCATGGTGCCAGAGAGAGAGAGCCGCACAGCTGCTTTCCTGGGGATTTTCTCCATGGTCTGAATGCGGTCTGCCTCACTCCGCTTCTCTGATCTGATCCCGAAGGATTTTAGACCAGCGTTTGAGGCACGGGTCGGTTGCAAAGCAGAAGTATGCCAGTATTTTCTCTGAGAATGATTTTCCATGCACCCCTGTGTTACATCAGTATTTCCCCCATTGTCCGTTTTTTAATGTTAGAATGATAATAAAATGGAGCTGCACAAATTAAAGCGTTTGTAAAAGAGATTGAGGAAACTCACTCAAAGCCATCACATGACCAGGGCCAGCCTGAGATCAGAGATCATTGGTTTTTTCAAAGGGTGGGTGGCCTCTTTCCCTCTATTTACACGCAAGACTCTCAGCCCAGTGTTCCATGGATTGCCACTCTTGATCCTCCAACTTAAGCAGAGCTAGGAATGCAGTATTTTTTAACCTTTCGTTCCTTCAGATCCATTTTAGGAACCGTGTGTGATTTCAGTGACTCTCGACCTTTGAATACTTTTACCACAGGCAGAAATGGCCACTGCCAGGTCTATTTTATTCCTCTGCGCCAAGCAGATTTTGCCTGACCGCTGGGCCTGTCACCAGGTCCTCATGCTGGTTCTCCCCTGAGGTGAAACAAGCCTAAGGCTCCATCCCAGTACGTAAAAACTAGTACATTTCCTGCTGACTCTTTGCACTGATTTGCAAATTAAGATCAAGGTTACACCTACTGCATTCTGGTGGCTGATAACTTTGTGGCGTCCAATAAATCACATTGACGAATACAGTTCCAGGAAAACACAATTAGTTATTCAGATTTATTGCAAGATTTAATTATTCAGATTTTCTTACTAATTATTTGTTGACGTTGTTTCAGGCAGTTGAAGGCTGTTTGCACCGGTTATTAAAGGGATAGTTCACCCTGAAATAATTTTTTTGTCATTAATTATTACTCGCGCTCATGTCGTGAGTCCCGTAAGTCTTTTGTTCATCTTTGGAACACAAATAAGATCTTTTTCAAATCTTTGTTTTAGTAAAGTGGTTAATTGACAGGTGAGTGGGCGGTCCATTGTTGCTTTGTGCAGATCAGTGTCACAAATGCAAGATCTTTTGCATTTTTAGCTATATTACAGTATGAAATGCGTGATCAGATCACAAAACATTTTAGAATATGATTATTCCTCTATTGATCACGAACTACTAAACAATATTTATACCAGTGGTTTTGAGGTCTGTGTAAGGGTACAATGTAGGGGTGTAAATTGGACTGTTCATCATGATTCAATATTGATTCTCTCAGCCAGTGATGTATTTGCCGATACCTCAAAAAATTCTGCGATACCATTACGATCCTATTTGATTCAGGGTTATATCGATTGATTTATGATATTTCCTTATTATGTGCCAAGTTTATACAACCAGTTACATTTATGAACTCACAAATGCAACCAAAATATATAACATGAACGTTTAATCAAGCTTGCAAAAATTGCACACCCTCTCCCAGTTGGGACGCTTACAACAGAAGAGTTCATTTGCAAAGACAAAACTCCAGTCTTGTTCATTTTCATAATCATATTTTTTATTATTATTATGCATTCCAAGTAATGTCAATCAAACTACAGCTGGGTTGTTTTGATTAAGTAATAAGTAAAAAAATACAGGTAACTTACAAAATTAAAATTAATTAATTGAAAGTATGTTTATATATATATATATATATATATATATATATAATATATAAATGTTATTTTTTGCAAAAGCCGATAACTCCACATTTCATGTTTCAGAGTTAAACAAAACCAAGTACTTGCTATGGTGCATAATAAAACAGTTAATTTTTGTAACGTTAATCTCCTCAACTGACATAGACGTCTGACAAACTTTGCTGTTGTGATTAGACGCACAGGGAGTTTTTCCCTGCTGGTTCCTATCAAGTTCGTTGAAATTATCCATCCTCAATCACTTTTAGTCTGCTTTGATGAAACTCCTCTCAGCTAGCGAGCCTATTTTCAAAGTGACTAACAGCCTTGTCACCTGACCTGAATACTGCCTGCTGATTTGCTAAAATGGACTTTTCGGGTTGTTCACAAACAACAAGGGTGCTGCTTGTCAGCTTCTGCTGTATGAATTTGCGATGCCTACCGGCTTTTGTGACAAAGCATGTTTAAGGTTCAGTTAATCTTGTCGGGTGTCTATTTCAGCTGAGAAAAGATACGTGAGGATGTGGAGAGTGTCAAAATAAAACTACCTTGTATTGATATTTTATGTGTGACATTGTATCGTTACATCCCTACTAGTGAACATTCATAAGTGACCTTCATTTATATATGTACCCAGGTCCAGAGTCTGTTTTACTTTCTGTTTACCCGTCATGTCCACTACATGCATGAATGAGGTCGGAATGCATCATATCTTAGTGTAAATCTTCTCCTGCATTCCCAAACCTCCCATCATGTCTGTTCACAACAGCACCTAGAATGCTGTGTGCTTCTGTTTGCTCTCTTCTTCAGCCCACAGCTGTGTGAGATGGTGCGATGGGGCTGTACGGAGGAGAGGAGCTGCAGCAGACATACTTGGCAGCTCAAAGAGAGCTCAGAGGAGTCTGGTCTTGTACACAAGTCTAGATTTCACACAGTGTACGGCAAATTCAGCAGCGGGGAGTTTCCGCTTGTCAGGGATGAAGTCGCTCTTGCATAGTGACAGATTAAGAGCTGCAGAATGACGTCTAGTCTAGCATGTGTAACTTTACACTTTTGTGTCATCTCTTCTCTGTACCTGCAGCGTTTCATCCAGTATCTGGCCTCAAGAAACACGCTCTTCAATCTGAACAATTTCCTTGACAAAGGTGCATTGCAAGGTATGTAAGAAACACCTTTACTGTCTCTAAATCAGTGTATACACACATACACTGATGATAAACCCCTCGTTCTGTCCCTCAGGTTATGACATGTCCACATTCATCAGGCGGTACAGCAGATATCTCAACGAGAAAGCTCTTTCCTATAGGCTGGTGGCTGTGGACTTCACCAAGATGAAAAGAGGGTGGGTAAACCTCACTTCTGCCTGGAGTCAAGATTGTTTTCAAACACATTGTCTCAGCAGGACACAATCTAATCATGCTAGCTCATTACTCCGATAATTAAGTTGTTTTTAAAAGCTGATTAAGTAGTTTATTTTTTTAAAGCGCTAATTAAGATTGCGAGTAAGTGGCGAGTACTGATTTGTTTGTTTATCTGTTTATGGAGCAGTATTGATGGAGTCATGCGCACCATGAACACAGAGAAGCTGATCAAAACGTTGCCTATCATTCAAAACCAGCTGGACGCACTGCTGGATTTCCAGGTTTGTGATGGAGAACATGCATAAATGCTTTAAAACTTCCTAGTGATTTTTCTCTTGCCATTGTTTTACTAGTTATATGCTTCGTAACCCCTATTTAAAAAAAAAAAAAAATGCATGCAGTACCATTCAAAAGATTGGGGATTTTTGAATTCGTTTATGCTCACCAAGGCTGCATTTATTTGTTAAAAATACTGTACAAGCTGTAATATTGTGAAATAACATTATTACAATTTAATTGAGCTACTTTTTACAGAAGCGTATTGCGTTCACTTGAGGAAAAAAAATCTACTCTGTTTTTCTGAATTAACGAGTTAATTATCTCAGAATTACGAGATACATTTTTTTTTATTTTTATGAATTAATGAGTTACTCATAATTTTGAGATAATTAAGTAATTAATTCAGAAAAACAGAGCAAAAACTTTTTTCCATGAAACATTATCTCAGAATTCTGATATAATTGACTTGTTAATTAAGAAAAATGGAGCAGATTATTTTTCCTCAAGTGAATGCAATACGCTTCCGTAACTTTCTATTTTAATAAGCTAAAGTTTAATTTTTTTCTCATGAAGACAACGCAGAATTTCAGTGTCACATAATCCTTCAGAAATCATTCTAATTTGCTGATTTATTATTATTATTAATTGTGAAAATAGTTATTTTTCCCCTATTTTTGCATTTATTAAAAGAGAAATTTGACGCATTATAAATATTTATACTCTGTTTTTCAATTTGTTTAATGCATCCTTGCTGAAATATTAATATCTACAAAAAAATGTTTTACTGACCCCCAAAATTTTAACAGGAGTGCATATGAAAATTCAAATCTGTGCAGACAGAATGCATGAATATGTACAGTGTAAAAAGCTTCTTATTCTCTTCTTATAATGAAAGTGATTTTTCACTCTGTTTGAAAAGATGGGTCAGTGTTTACAGTGCAGATTATTTGATTACTCTTGTTATTGAACTGATAAATTCAAGTAGGCTTGGCAACCCTTAAGCCCCAGGTTGGAAAACCCTACTTTAACAGATCAACATTGATGTTGATTCAGTCCAAGCTATTTGGTATGATATGTACTCTCTCGTGTGGATGTGTGGGTGTGTGTCTGTAGGCTAACCCTAATGAGCTGACTAACGGAGTGATCAACGCTGCCTTCATGCTGCTTTTCAAAGACTCCATCCGTCTGTTTGCTGCTTATAATGAGGGTGTCATCAACCTGTTGGGTAAGAGTAATCTACTCCCTCTTACTCTAGAGAGTGCTCTTCTCTCACGCTCTGCTTTAGGGGTTAAGTCTTTGTGCTTTCTGAGCAAAGAATCGTGCAGTTGATGTTGGACCTCACTTTACGTGACATTGGTTCAACTTTGATTTTTAAAACGGAAAAACGAAATGGCTCAGAAAAGAAAAAATAACCACTTTTAAATATTGTGTCTGTGGCCCTGAGCAGACTGTGCACTAGACTACATTCGCCCCAATGGAAAGCATATTTACACTATCTGAATCGTTTCCTATCTTCTATATAAAATAGTAATAGTGTGAACAAGTGACTGATTTCAGCCACAGCTTCGACGTCTGTTTTGATTCTAGAGAGCATTTGATTGGACAAAAAATCTGATGAGAAGCTGAAGTGCTGGGGAATGTCATCAAAATTGTGGAAGTGAGAGACTGTACGTTTTGAATGCTTAAATCTTCTAAATGCAAATTTTGTCATTGTTTTGGAGCACATTAGCTTATAGATAACCTTAAGGCTAACATATTCATACTAAAAGCCAAAAAAAAAAAATCCATTTTGATTTTAACGGGACTTTAATAACATAACGATTGTTATTGTTGGTTGCAATGATTGTACAACCTGTACATTTCTGATAAAACAAAAAGAAAAATTATCATAGGTTTTAGGGTTTCATGACCCTTTAATGAAATTAGGTCAGATCTTAGTTTTTTAAGCTCTCTGTTTGAGCTCTTTTATTTAGTCGTTAAGCCAGTCATTTTTCCGTGATTTTAATTATTTTGTTTTATGTTGTAACATATGGCGTTTAGGTTGGTAATTTAAAAAGGCATTCGAGTGCTAGCTGTCCTTGAGCGAACCATTACAACAGCTTTTATATGCCCCTGTCTCAGTCAGCCCAGAGTGTTTTGACAGTCCTCTGATGGGTAATTGCAGTCTTTATCTATTTGAGTCACTCTGCTAATCGTTCTCTCTATTCTCTCTCTCTCTCTTCCCTTTTCCCTTTTCAGAGAAATACTTTGATATGAAGAAAAACCAGTGTAAAGATGCTTTGGACATCTATAAAAAGTTTCTGTACAGGATGACCAAGCTGTCAGAGTTCCTTAAAGTGGCTGAGGTACCAATGAAACACACACACACACACACACACACACAATCAAGGGTATTTTGATATGACAGGTCTGACTTTAGAAAGGCTGTCTAGCCCCTCTGCCCGCTCTCTCTCTCTCCCTCTCTCTCTCCCCCTCCATCTCTGATATCTCTCTCTATCCCACAATGCTCTGGCATTCATTTTCTCTGGATGGTTGCATGCACAGAGACCATATTTAGTGTTGCGGCACTGCATTACATTGCCTTGCACAATCCTCATGGACTGTGCCCATAAGCATATACATGTGCCTTCTCTGCAAAAAATGGTTGGTTGTCACTGCATTTCATCCTTCGTATGAATCGAGGATAAATGGACATTGGATAAAAACAGACTGGAGTCAGCATTATATAGTATTTAGGGTCTCATATGATATTCACCTTGATTTGATATTGTTATATATCTGATATAATGAAAAATGTAAAAAAAGTTTCTGAAATTAAAGAGATTTATAATGTTACAAATGATTTCAATTTGCTAAATATTTCTAATTACTATTAAAATATTTTTTCAGCTTTAATAATAAGCGACACTGAAGAGTAAAATTCAGCTTTGCCATCAAAAGAACAAATGACTGTTTCAAACATTAAAATTAAAATAGAAAACCATTATTATATATTGTAATATTTCACAATATAGATTTTATTACTCTATTTTTATCAAATAAATACAGATTTGGTGAGTGTAATAGACTTTCAAAAAGAACCCAACCCAATGTAAATTCACCCCCAGCAATTTCTACAATCTGAATCCAGTAATCATGAGCGACTGTAAAAGCTATATTTGAAAGTGATTGGTCCAAAAGTGCGGGAACACTGCACATGGATTGTACCCCACTAAGACTGCTGTATACAGTGTGGTAAGATTTGTTATTTGTCTCCTGCCATTCATACTGTGGTCATTGATGGCTGTCTTTCATACTGTGGATTCACGTGGCTGAAGTTGAGACCTTTTAAAGTTTCAGTGTCCTGTCTCTCTCCTTCTGGCCCAGAAGAAGATCTGTTTTTATAGGACTCTCCCTCCCTCTTCTCTCTCTCTGACACTGATGAATTTCCATGCTGCTGCCTTCTTTCCCACAATTCCCAGCTCCGTTCATTCAGCCAGCCGTTAGACTGTCTGGTTTATTTTCAGACTCGCTGTTCTTCTTCTGATGCATCAGAAATCTCAGGGAGTTGATTTGAAAATGAGTCCGTGTCCATTCCAATGTAAGATGATTGTCTAATTTGCTGTTTTACCCCCATTGGGTCTCATTTAAATGTCATCATTTGTCAAAATTGTTTTTGAATGTTAACCACTCCACACGGCACAGTCAGCCGTGTGAGATCTTATCAATGTCTGTGTCCGTTCCCATTGGTCCTCCGTGGCTCTCGGCATGCCACACCACTGTTACATTTATTTCTATCATTTTTGAGTCACTGCATGAGGTATTGATCCGTTATGTTTGTTCTTTTTCATATTTTTCCCCCCTCCCCCTCGTTTATTTGTTTGTTTACCTTTTTTGTTGTTGTTTTGTTTATGACACAGCAAGTTGGGATTGATCAGGGTGACATCCCAGATCTCACTCAGGTCAGTGTACATTTCATCTCCACTTTCTGTTTTTCCCTCTTCTTCCTCACTATGCTGCTGCTGTGTCGTCCATCACACCAACGCTCTCCCTTTTTTCTTTCCTCTCTGTGTTCCCCCTGTCTTCGTCCTATCTCTTGTTGTCTGATGTGCTGTTTTTGTACCCATGCTCACTGTTATTTAGACGTTTTCTCTTGTGTTTGGTTTTCAAAAGTTCGATCAAATATCAAACACCTGTGTCTGTGTTTAGTTCCCTTTCAATGGTGTGTTTAGTGATGATCACACTATTTCAGTGTAGCTTTAAGGATCTACACTTGATATCTGTGTTTGAATGTGTTGACATTACAGAGCGGGGTTAACACACTGAATGAAAGGTTATTTCCTTGTTTGGTAACACATTGTTTATTGTTCCTTTCAGACGACTAGAGGATCTTACCTTGTAGGTGGTGGGTTATTTGCACTGCTTGTATTTGACATAATCTGGGCTAATACTAGTGCTGGGTGATAAATCAAACATTTACCACATATTAAAAATGCTGTTAACCAGCATTGTTAAAATGTGTTAGTGCTAGGACAAACTAGGTAATCCCAAGAATCGATATTTTATTTCAGTTTGAATAATTTACATTTAATTTAATTTAAATCTTTATAAAAAAAATAGTTGAAACATACATATGTCATGAAAAAAATATTATTATAATGTTATTACAATAAAAGCTTCCTTATGTATGAATTAAATGTAAGTAGCCTACAAATCAGTTAATTTTAACCTTTAATATTAAAGTGATGTACCAATGGGGGTTACCTGTATAGTTTGCAGGATTAGTTGAGAGAATTTTTTTTTCCTTGAAAATTTGTCATGTATTGTATTGTACCTGATAGACCCCAATTAATCGATTTGAATCTAATCTAAGTTGAACCAATCGACGGCTGTCAATGCCCAGCCATAATATTTATGTTTATAAGAAAGCAGTTTTGCACTCATCCTAGGTACATAAATATGTTAATATTTTAACAAAAATATTATAATACCATCTTTTGAATGAAACGAGGGGCATATAAAAAAAAATCAAACTGTGCCTTAGTTAAAAAATAAATTGATAAATATGCCTCAATGTTTCTGCAAAAATATTTGGGTTTGTACAGTATTTTTGTTTATGTATTGTTGTGCTACATAATATTGGAATGAGAAGAATGATTTAAAAAAAATATATAAATCAAATAATATAAATGCTTATTCATATAATAATAATAATAATTACTATAATTACTATGTAATATTGATTTAACAATTTAAATGTGTATGTATATGTAATATTATGTAAAATAATACAATCTATGAATAAGTAATACAAATGCATAAATGTATCTATTTGTTTATTATTTGTAAGTAATTTCTTAACTGAATTTTATTGTATTTTGAGTCTGAATGTTAATGGTTTGGTTGAAATAATTATTTTGTAAATGAAAAGTCACTCATTTAAGAGCCAATACATACAGTATATATTGAGATATCACCAAATGGTAAATATTGAGTTAACTTTTTTAGTTATATCTCCCAGCCCTAGTTTGTTCCTGACTGCATCAGCAGATTCATCCCTTTAAAACCAGACTAACTGATTAAATGTGTCTCAAACTGCCATCTTCTGCCCTGTCACTTTGCAGGCATGGCTGTACGTCGCTATTTCTGCTGATCTGAGACCAGACTCACAGTTGTCTCTTTATGGTTTGATCAAATCGTTGGCTCAGATCAGCATAAAAGCAGATCTCCTGCTGGGTTGCATGGCGGCTTCGTGCTTGTAAACCCCCTGGCCATCAAATTCGGTGAAGGTGGAGCTCTCTAGCACAGAGCTGCTATATGTTGTTTTTTTTCGCCTTTAAATGTGAGAACTGCCCCAGCGGCCTTCGTTTGTAGGATTGTGATGAAGTATTCATGTAACCTCACTTTGTCCTTAGCCAGCACGCACATCTATAATGTAGCTATTTAATCAAAAGCCTGTTCTCGTCATCTCTTCGAGGAAATCAAATCAGACAGGAAAGAAGCAAATTAAAAGCTGTTGCCCTTTCATCTCTTTTTTTATCTCACTTCTTTGGAAGTAATACACTTTCCCGCTTAGTAAAAATGTTCGTTTTCTACTTCTATTTGAATTGTAGACTGCTGCACATGTATTTTTCCTCTCTTTTGGCTTCTGTTTTCTGTGGGATGGATTAAACCCAAACTGTCCTCTCAGCGATGTGGAGAAAAAGCCAACCTAGATCAGATCCAGACATGTTGGCCAGCGCTGCCAGCTAGGCTCAGTCAAAGAGCTTACCTTCCCCTTAGTCCATAAGAGCAGTTTATACACGATTTGTCTGTTCTGGAAACTTGGCTCAAAGCACCTGCTCTTTTCACCGACCGTGAGCTCTGAGCTTGTGCTAACATTTACTCTCATTTGAATGAAGCAGCACGAGGTGTGTGTGCTCTGCTCTTAGGTGCTAACATACACATTCCGTGTTTGCTGATCTGGATTGTTTAATGATTCCTCATGTCATTAAGATAATTATTTTCGGAAACTAAATCCTAGAACGGTATAAAAGGCTCAGAGGAAGGTTTTAGTTTGATTTGCGACTCAAAACACAAGAATGTCTCGCAGAAATCCTGAAGTACTAGTTCCAAAAGCCAGTGTAAAGCCATTTTAGTGATTTTTATATTGGTGACCTCATGGGTCTGTCGTGTGTCTGAGGTTTGGATTTTCAAGTGTGCATGCCACTTCCTCTCTTTTTATATTTGTACTTTTCCTCTCTCTTGTTTTCTGAGCTTGTTTATCCTTTGCCTGTACTCCTCTTCACAAAAGCTTAAAGCATGCTCCTGTTTTTATTTGCTGAAACTTGGGTTGATCGAGTGGGTGTGTGTGTGTTAAGTGTGTTTGTCGTGAGTGTGTGAGTGAGTGTCGTACTCTTTAAACCGGTTGCTGTGTGTTTTTGTTGAGTTCTTGACTCGTCTTTTTTCTCCTGCAGGCTCCCAGCAGTCTCCTGGAGGCTCTTGAGCAGCACCTGGCCTCTCTGGAGGGAAAGAAAACCAAGGAGCTCTCCGCTGACAACAGGTTCGAACCGTACAGATCCAAACAAACCAGAATCACTTTGGATATTCTGTGAAGTAATTGTCTACCAAATAAAACTACCACGCATTTGAAAGGTTCATAAAGACTTTGCAGAATAAATCCATATGAATTGAGCTGTTAATCCAAGTCTTCTGTACAAACACGGCTGCTTTGAACAGGTTTAATTTAGGCTTTGATACACACTACAATCTCATCAAATATGGTAAACACACACTCAACTGCGCTGACATAATGTGCGAGAACCAATGAGGTTCATTCTTGCGCATGAAGCATGCATGGTTGACCTTCCATGTTTACCATATTAATTAATAGATGGGTAAAAAAGGGTTGAATTACTTGTATGAATTAATTGTAATGAACAGAGATTAATTGTAATGAACAGAACCTAGCAAATCTAACATTCACTGATTTTTATATGTATATATATATCTAAGAACTGTAATGTTTTCTTGGTGGTACCATGTGTTTGGTTTTCACTTTGCACTGCTATTGATCATAAATATTGCGAATTAAAGTCACTTGATTGAATAATATTAATTGAGTGGCAGGCTTGTCATAAAATAACATATAAGCGTCCCATTTTGTGTCAAATAAAACCGTTTTTTTTAGGCAATTAACTTTCTTTTAATTAGGCTAATGGCATCACAGTTATCTCAACATTTTAAAATGGAAAAACAAAAATATGTAGTCAAATTTAAGATTCTGTATGCCACCTGATACTGGAACAACTATGATTAGTAAGAGATTTATATATAGCCACATACTGATTTCTTTTGGGGTTGTGGACGGTGTTAAATTGATCAGGTCTTAAAGAAATGAAAGGGAAAACTCACTTCTGTGTGGATTTATTTATTTTTTTGTCTGCAGAGCCAACACTCTGTCCAATGCAGTGTCGACCCTGTCCAACACCGGGATGTCCTTCTCCTTCTCATCCAGCAGGATGGACGAGAAGGAGAAGCAGCAAGCCCTGGAGGAGGAGCAAGCCCGTCTGCAAGCACTCAAGGTAGGCCATGACTTCTCCCATTATTTTCTGTGAATGAACATGTTCTCTTCTTGATTAATTATACACACACACACACATATATATATATATATATATATATATATATAAAGATTATACAATATATGCATATCCCAACTCCTCTTAGAGAAGGCTGTTTCAGCCGAGATTTGGCTGGGTTGGAGCTGCTGTTCTGGGAAAATTGTGTCCTACACATACATGATTGTTTATACAATACGCCCTTGTACCTTCAATGATTAGCCTCCAGCAGTAAGTAGTGAGCGAGGTTAATCAAACTTCTTTGTCCCCATCAGGAGGTACTGTCATACCTCGCACAATGTACAATGTATCCCCAGATGCACTGTGGCTCCGTACATTCAGAGCAATTTCAAAGTCCAACATCAAAATATTTACACAGCCCATGTTCAAATAAGTTTGTGTGAAATTGAACTGGTGTTTCTTGGTGATTTTATTGTTTTCTCAACACTCCTGGAGGGGCAAGTTTTCTTGCTACCGCTTTCGCTTTCTGTGTGTTATTTTCTTTCAACATTTTGTCAGTGTTGTAAAGGGCATATCAAAAGGTATAAAACCTCAACATGTCACAACCTCCTTCCTCTCTGTTTAGAAAATCTAGGACTGGAAACAAAATCAGTTTTTCTTGTTAAAGATTGCAATTTTAAATGAGATTTTAAATGAATAAAAAAGCTCCAGGTTTGCTGTGATTATTTTTAAGGCTGCATTTGGCCAAATATATTGTGTTGATATGACTATAATTAATAATATTAGCTATTATTATTGTTGTTGATGCATTTTTAAGACACTGGGCAGCATGGACAGACTTTAGACCAGACATGACTCTAGGTTTTACTTGATCTAAAAGCAACTCAATTTACTCTAGTGACTTGCTTGGCTTGAAATAGTCCAACATATTATTGATTTGTGACTTTTCTTGTTCTTTTCATATGGTTGGTTTAGGCTGTTCTAGTTTCTGTCAAGGGAAGTGACTTGGGAAATCTTTTTATCTCAGCCATTTCTTATCCACCTCTTTCCCACGCCCCATGATGCTTTCCGCGAATTATGGGAGTAACTTCCTTTAAACTATAACAATCAGTGAAAGGCTCGCTCAATAAACCCCTTTTTTTCAACAGTTGGGTACAATGAGGTAACATTATTCTGCTCACCTTTTAACCATCAAACATAAAAAGGAAACTTTAAAAGTGTAAAAGCGTTATATTATTCTTCTGATGTCTGAAAATAAAACATGAAGGTAAATTGACAGCTCATTTAGTCAAACTGACCGATAAGGATTATTTTTGGCGCAACATCATAATTTGTTTCAGTCTTTTTGAGTAGAAGTTCACCAATCCAAAAGTACCTCCCATAATTTAAAACGCAACATGGTCGTCAAGAGAATGGTGGATACAGCCACAATACAGACCCACATCTGCCCGAGTTGCTGTAATCTGTCTGATTTCACAGAGCTCAGATAAGGAAATGCTCGGTGCTGTCCTGCTCTACAGTGACCATTACACAAGTATTCAGCCAAACAGCCCAGTCTTTACATACTTCACATTCTCTGTCAATGTTTTTTCCTGTGTTTTGTGTGTTTGTATAGAACCAGCGTCTGAAGGAGATTGGCATACACACCCCCTCCGCCTCCCCCAGCACACAGTCTATGGGCAGTGTCAACAACCATAATGCGGGCATGGACCTTTTCACCAACACCACAAGCCCACCCTCAACCAACAGGTCATTGACATACTGTACATGATTGCAGCAGATATTATTCCATACGATAATACAAAACAATATGTATGACACACAGCATAAACACATAAAAAAAATACATGTACACATTGTACAAAAGTTGAATTTATACACTGCATTTGGATCTTTTTGGTTTGGTGGCTGGTTTAAACTCTGTTGGCATCATGAATCTCGTGATTGTTGTGGGAGTCAGCCTCGCTGATGATGCGAGTTGGTTGTCTTAAGATGTGGACAGGTGGTCACGACCCAATCTTTTCACCCAGTTTGACTTTTAATGCATTTTGGAGGTGTTTTCTGACTCTAAGGTGCTCAGTAGTGCAATCCAAATGTGCCATTGGTGAGAATGAAAAAGCCTTGTGCAGTGCTCCAGACAAAAAAAATTAGAAAAAATAAAAATTAGAAAAAAGCTATTGCCTCCTAGAAGTGGAAAAAAATAGGCGCCCAATTATTTTTTTAAGTGCAACAAAAGAATAAGCGTGTTTTAATTTTGTCATGTGTTGTCACGTCTTGTGGATGTCCTAGAAACTAAGATTCACTTAAAGTAGGGCCTGAATTGCTTTTCCAGCTTGAGAACTACACAAAGTTACAAATAATTGTTCTTTTCTACAGAATCGGAGCTATTATTGAATTAAATTTTTAGCCCATTCCATTCTTTCTCATATTTAAGTATAAGGATTATGTGATATATAGTGCATATATTTAGCAAAATCCCCCTTTCTATAGTTATTTTTCTAGCTGATTAATGAGTTTGAGCATGGCCTTTTTGAGGTAAAAAGTTCTCAAGTTGTTTTATACAAGCTCTTTGCAAGGTCGAAATGCTGTTTGTCTGATCTGTCAAGACATTTAAGAGCACCAAAACTACATTTATTGCTTGTATTTTGGGATGAATTTTGTGATGAAATTGACAATTTGAAAGCTGAAAGTTTATTTGTTTACTAAATTTAAACACATTAAAAGTGGCACATTAAATGTGACAGTTAAGTATAAATCTTACTGCGATTATGGATGACTGCGCTACAAATAATGCGAAGTTCAGGCAGTAACAGAAAACAGCAAAGATTAAAAGATATTTAGGATAAGAATTCATATCAGAATCAATTATAAACGAGAATTGTGGACAATCTCGTCCACACAGCTGATGTTTATCTGTTGTAGTTTATCCACGTTTTGCGCACGAAATAGATGCTGCCTTAATGCACTTTTAGAGTACTTGCGTGTTCATTCATTGACACGTTGTTTTCTCTCACGCTGGCTCAGCCGTACTTTGAAAGAGCCTGATATTAACATGCGTTTGTGTCACGGAAAGCTGATATTCGCTGTCCCCGTCTGTATTTTGGCTGGTAAAAGGCATGCAAGTTAAATGTAGTCTGCATTCACTAAGTAAAAAGGAGATCACTGGACACTTTTTGTGAGAAACCCCCCCAGCTTCTGCTTCAGATTCCTTCCCAAACCTTACCAAGCCTTTTACAGAACATATACAAGACTGTGAAGCATTTTTAGGTGCTATACAGTACATGAAAGAAAGGAGGGAGTTCTAGATGTTGACTACTACAGAAAAAGGACACAGACGTCAATACTTGCTGTTTCGATTGTCTGCCTCTCTTGAGTAAATTGATGAAGCCACTTGGCCTGTTGGTGCAATGTCTTAACCAATAAAAATCCAACTACAGTCCAGTTGCTTTTGACATTGAACAATAATCTAGGTTATGATTTCTCAAACTGGGGGAGCGCTGTCATACTATCGATATATACACTATCGTTCAAAAGCTTGGAGCAAGTAAGTTTCTTTAAATCTCCCTCACCAAGGCTGCATTCATTTAATCAACAATGTGGTAAAAATGATGAAAACGTTATCCCAATTTAAAATAACTGTTCTCTGTTCTCTCTATTAGCTAAAATTTTATTTATTGTGAAGGCATAGCTGAATTTGCATCAGTCATTTTTCCAGTTTGGTCACATGATCCTTCATAAATGATTCCAATATGCAGATTTGGTGATTATTTATAATGGTTCTCATTATTATATTTGTGGATATCGGAATACATTATATCAGGATTTTTTGATGAATAGAAACTTTAAACGAATTGTTTTTATTTGAAATGGAAATCTACACTGTAAAAGTTTAATGTATGCTTGCTGAAATAAAGTATTAATATCTTAACAATTAGAAATAATTTAAAACTTATTCTCATCCCAAATTTTTAATGCTGTGTCTTAATGTTGCTTATAAGTTGTATTATAAGACCTTCAAATAATTTCACTACATTTTTTATAAAATAGCATAAAATACTGCAATATATTTACAGAATAATCACAATCTCTGTGGTAGTATTTGAATGTATTACTTTTAAACTAATTTCCTTTTTTTTCCCACAGCATGCCAAACCTCACCAGTGACTTGTTTGACCTCCAGCCTGCCTTCGTTCCTGCAGTGCAGAGCGCTCCTATCTCCAACAGCAGCAGTGCCTGGGGAGGTGCGGCCCACTCCACCCACACACACACCCCATCACTAATGCCGCCTCTGTTGCTTTACCACTTTAGATCGCTGACCTTTAATATAGTCCCAGAAAAATCATTAGAACAGATCAATCCTTTGTTAACTTGCAGTAAATCTTCGTTTAATTATTTGTTCGTTCACTCCCAAGTTCATTCCTATGTACATTGTCTGTTTCAAATCCTTACAAGCTGTATTTGTGTCCCCTTTACCAAGTGCTGCCATGAGCCCTTGAGTGTCCTCCACTTTTTTAATGTTTTTGAAAGAAAGAAAACTCTTATACTCACCAAGGCTGCATTTCCAGTAAAACAGTAATATTGTGAAATATTACAATTTAAAGAATGTTTTTATATTTGAATATTTTACTATTTAATTTATTCCTGTGATGACAAAGCTGAATTTACAGCAGCCTTTAATCCAGTCTTCAGTGTCACATGATCCTTCAGAAATCATTCTAATATGCTGATTTCTGCTCAGTTATTATCAATAATTGTTGGCGCTCAGTTTTTAATAATGGCTCTTACTATGCTCAATCTTAACTCTGATTCGGCTGCTTAATATTTTTGTGGAAACCGTGATGCTTTTTTTTCAGGATTCTTTGAGTAGAAAGTTTTGTAATAATAAATGACATTTTTAAGTAATTTGAAATCGGTTCTTTAAAATGTTAATAATATTTCACACTATTTTTGTTTTTACTGTATTTTTGATCAAATAAGTGCAGACTTGGTGAGTGAGATTCTTCTTCTGAAAACATAACTCTTAATTATTCCAAACTTTTGACAGGTAGCGAAATGTCGTCTAGACTGTTGGGTTGTAGTGTGCAGTGGTGTTTGGTTTGCAAAAATGCATAATAAGAGTACATCACGACCACAAAGGGAGCACTCTTCTTGTTTACGTGATCACAAATGAGACACCTACAATTTTGGGGACTTCACGAAAACACTTGAGGACAGTTCTGTAGGAATCATTTTAGAGCATCGTAGGCCCAGTGATGTCTAGATGAGCAGCTGGCTAGGATTTGCAACCCAAACTGTGTTTTTGTGTGTTCGTTTTTTATTCCTCGTACCCATCCATCCTATTGTGCCGGTTTAGATCAATGTTTTATAGATATTATGAAGCTGACCGGTTTGGGTACCATTACGCTGAGGAAGTATCTCTTCGGTTGGGAGCCTTGCTTAGTGTCAGAAGTTCATTTTCAATAGTTCAGCACATCTGCTGGGATAGTGTGAATTGAGGACACAAGGTACAGAGTGTAGACACACTGCCAGACTCTTAACTATGCCAGGATTTGTAGGTCACAGCATGCACTTGGAGCGTACGCTTTACAGCTAGTGGGCAGGTGCGCCGAGGGCTAGCCAGACGCACAATGAGATTCAGGCCTCTAGAGACCCACCTATAGTACCAACAGTGCAAAGACACCCCAATGTAGACAGATGGAGGAATGAGGTGTTTTTTTAAAAAAAGGGGGGGGAAGGACTGCTGAGTAATGAGCAGAGGAGTGAGAAAGAGCCACAGGCACAGATTTAAGCTGTATATTGTTATTTACATTAGAAATTGTGCAATAACTATAGGAATCCACTGCATTTTTGGCTGTCTGAAGCACTTGGGCTTACCGAAAATGGTATTTAATAACATTTTCAGACAAAATTGGATTGGCATTCTTGGATGGATGGAAACTGTTATCAGAAACTTTAATATATTGGATACAGTATGCATGTAAAATGGTCCAGGTTTAACTGGGCTACACATTTTCTATTGCTGTTATTTAGATATCCAGGCAAAAATACATAAAATCACTTTTAAAATAGCTTGTGCAAAAACTACAATATAACAAGATTAATATTGGGCCATTTTAGATCAACAAGCCAGTGATTTAATAGGCCATATCATTACTCCGATTTTATTTTGATGAATTGTGCATCTCTAGAATCAATTTAAATGGTGGATCATCTCTTATATATTGCCAGAAAAGAAGTCATGAACACTACCGTTTAAAAGTTTGGGGACGGTCATAAATCTCTTACTTTTTTGTTGTGCTGCTTAATTGTTTTTTGGAAACCATAAAATATATATGAATTTTTTCATGATTCTTTAATGAACAGAAAGTTCAAAACAGCATTTATTTGAAGCAAATCTTTTGTAACTATGAGTCTGAATCTGTCGGTATTAATATTAAATCACCCTAAACTTTTCAACGATAGTATACAAACGAGACATGCACATACTGGCTATAATATATGTTTGGAATTTATTTTAATTTTGGTGCAATTATGATTGATTAGTTAAATGATTCATTGATTTATTTTTCCCCTTCCATGAAAATCAATAGAATGTCAAGGAAATTTTGATAGGGAATTGCTATGCAACATTTTCTATCCTATATTCCAATAATCTCAAATGTCTGAAAAAGTCATGGGAGTTTAGTGGTCAAAAGATGAGGAAACAGTATCAGGTATTTTGCAGAGCGACAATCCAAATGTGTTGTATGACATCTGTCCATGTTTTGTGTGTGTGTTACTCTCAGGTCTAGAGAGCAGCACTCTTCATCCCATGGCTTCCATTCCCACCATGAATGTAGATTTTGATGCTGTATTTGGGACTAAAGCTTCCAATAATGATGTGAAGCCATCAGCTGGTAAAATATCTCACAAGTGTGATCTACTCATAACTGCGCTTATTAATCTTTAAAGGTTTGATCCTTGCTGTGGCGCTTAATATCTGCAAAACTTAGTAACCTTCACCCAGAATAAATCTCTTCTGCTGGTTTTGCTGTATGGTGAGTTTGTGGAGCTTTTGCTGCTGGAAAACTGAAACGAATTGTGCAGCCGGCTTCAGAACCTGTCCGCCATACTCGGTTCTGGAGAGATTGGGAATGTTCTTTGGGGAAACGCTCATGCTTTTTTCCCGCCACTTACTCGCTCACTTCGCTGCTCTGTGGCTATGGACGGTCTGTTATCATCCCCTCATCCATCCAGTGTGTGCGTATGTGTGTGTGTGTGTGTGTTAGTGGTGCTGACTGGCATTTTTCTCCATCTGTTAATCGCTTGTTACACTCCTTATCTGACACAGAACGCAGACTCACACTCATTTCCACTCACCAATATACTCTTTCTCTCTCTGTCCCTTTTCCTTCCTCTTTTTTTTATCTCTTTGGCCTCTATTTTTCTTACCTTTTGCTCTTTTTGTTTGTCTTCACCCACCCCTTTGTCTTCTTTTTTATTTGCTATTTCCTGGGTTGTAATGGCTGATCTGATGTGGTGAGTGTACTTTTTTCTTTTTTTTTTTGGCCTCCTTGTTCCTGCTGGCGAAGCAGGAAGTAGAACTGTATAAATATGGCATGTGTCAGCAGACTCTCTCTCGCTTTCTCTCATTTACTAAAAGAATTAGCAAAAGGCCCTGCGCTATTTACCATTTTAAAACCATCAGAGGCCTATTCAATTAATGAAACTGTTTGAGTTAACATGAAATGACATTCACAAAAGTGCTATTTTAGTATTGTTTATGTACAAATATAGTAGAACATTTGTTCATATTTTGAATTGGCTTTTATTTTTATACATTTTATAAATTATTTTTAATTTTGTTCATTTTAATTTTAAGTTTTAGCAATTGTCATTTATTATTAGCTTTTTCTATTTATATTTACAGTAGCTTTAATTGAAATATTTTCTATTTCTAATAAGTTTTTATAAGTTGAAGTTAATTTGTCTAATATTCACATTTTATTTAATTTCAGCTTTTACTTTAGTTATAGAAAATGATTAACTTGATATAAGCAAATATTCCGTATAAGACTTGATTTGGATATTACTTTATATAAGGTATTATTTGGATTATAAAAAGTGGACTATCTATATTCACATTTACATTTATTCATTTAGCTGACGCTTTTATCCAAAGCGACAATATGTCAGAGGTCGCACGCCTCTGGGGCAACTAGGGGTTAAATGTCTTGCTCAGGGACACATTGGTGTCTCGCAGTCTCTCACACCAAAGGCATGTGTCTTATCCACTGCGCCATCACCACTATATATAAATGTAGACAGAGCTGATAGTTTGCAGTCAATTGGGATGTTAAATATCAAGTTCATGCTGCATTACATACAATAGAAGTCCAAAACGAAGCTTAAATATCTACTGGTTAACATTTAATCAATATCCTGTGTGACCTGTGTGATGTCAGCCAAAAAGGAGAAATCATTTAAGATTTATCACATTTGAATGAAGATTACAAATACATTTTTTCACCGATTAATCATGCCCAATAAGACCTGAAACATGTAATAAGAAGGTAAATGGGGCCAATATTTTGTTTTCATGTTGAATTTTAATGCCTCAATAAGAAGAAAAGGGGATGTCATACATTTCCAGTTTCTTTAAGGACCCCCGCCATGTTATTTCCTCTTAGATCTCTGTGTGGTTCCTCCCATCCTGACCTCATGTTCTACTCTACATCTCTGTGGGTCTTTTGTCATGCCATGAGTGGCCTCACAGGGGCTCATCCCCGCTGCTCACATCATTATAAAGATCAGCAGGACTTTCAGCAGGACAGCACACTTTCTCTCTTCCTACTCCTGTCTGTTTGCTCTATAACACTTATGATCTAACCAGCCCAGTGCAATAAGTTTCCAGCAACTAGCAATTTATGTGTCCATACTGAAAGCGTTACAGATACTCAGTGTGATATTTTCACTTCCATTGAGAGTGTATATGACATTTCATGTACAGTTATATTGAGTTGTCATGCGCTGATCCTGTTTTTTCGTTCCCAAGACCAATAGAATACAGAACTCTGATCTGATACTGCTGTTCATCTGTACGAATTAAATTTGATCCTTTTCGGTGCTCAAAGGGTTAGTTCACCCAAAAATGAAAATTCTGTCACTATTTACTCACCCTCATGTTGTTCCAACCCCGTAAGACCTAATTAAAATTACAAATTAAGATATTTTTGATGAAATCTGAGAGCTGGATCACTCCTGCATACTAGTCCATAGGCTTCTTGAGGAATTGAAACTTGCCGGCCTCGAAAAGCTATTAAAGACATCGTTAAAATAGTCCAAGTGACTACAGTGGCTCAATCTTAACTTTATCAAGCGACGAGAACACTTTTTGTGCTCAAAAACACACAAAAATAACGACTTTATTTCAAATATTCACTTCCTTCTCTATGGGCCTCTAGTCAGTTAACGTAGTGTGATAGCGTACAGCTACATCACACGTAGGCTCACTATTGGCCGACGCTGGTCATGTGTGTGATGTGTGTGACTTACAATAACAGAAGCATACATTATTAAACTAGTAACCTGACTCGAGGCAGAAAGAGAAGTAAATGAATAGTTGAAATAAAGTCGTTATTTTTGTTGTTGTTTTTTGCGCACAAAAAGTGTTCTCGTCGTTTGATAAACTTACGATTGAGCCACTCTAGTCACTTGGACTATTTTAACTAAGTCTTTAATAACTTTTCGAGGGCAGCAATGTTCAATCCCTCAAAAAGCCTATGGACTAGTATGGAGGAGTGATCCAGCTCTCAGATTTCATCAAAAATATCTTAATTTGTGTTCCGAAGATGAACGAAGGTCTTACAGGGTTGGAACAACATGAGGGAGAGTTTTCATTTTTGAGTGAACTAACCCTTTAATCGTAACAACCACGTCTAACACACAGTAGCGAATTTGGTTTGGTCAAGTCTAACTGATACCTAATTCATTAAAAAAAACCTCAACTCCGCAGAATTGGTAACCAAACGTATAATCAAATCTCCTTAATCGCTTTTATTGCTGGTCGCTTGATGTGTCGCTTCTGGTTAGGTGCCAGTCTGCTGCAAAAATCAGTGGCTTGTCACTCTCATAATACTTTAATGGATTCATCAATGGATTAATCAGTCTTTTTTTTTCAGGTTATGATGGGTTAGGTGACTTGTTGAAGCCCACAGTGACGGTTCACAGTCAGGTACCGGTCATGTCCCATCATACAGACAGTAAACTGCTGGCCAATGACCTGGACTCGTCTCTGGCTCACCTCGTTGGCAGTGAGTCCCTTTCCCTCGCAGTATTATTTGTCTGTTTGTGTGGCTTTCTTTATTTACTTGGTCATAAGTCCCTGACCTTCAAATTGCATTTGTGCTACTCAACTGAACAGAGAGTCAGCAGCCATATGGTGCTAGATGCTATGTGTGTGTGCTTAAGGGACAGAGATGAATTAAACCCAGCTTATGGGAAATGAATAGGTCTCTGATGCCTCCAAGTCTTCCAATATTACGCTGATGTGAGGCTGTTCTAATGGTCTCTCTCTTTCTCTCGCTCTCTTTTTAGACTTGCAGTTTGGGGGAACACTAGTCAAAAAGTGAGGATTTCAATTGAATTATCTGAATCATTTCTGGTTGCGTGCTTCAACCTGTTATAAGAGGAAGTGTCTAGCTTCTCTGACTCTCTTTGTTTGTTTGCATGCAGATCTGATATGCATTGGACTCAGCCTGGAGAGAAGAAGTTGACTGGTGGTACTAACTGGCAGTCAAAGACAATGAGCAGCACCACTGCCTGGAGCCCCGCCCCGCTGCCACCCGCTGCCATGCCACCTGCCGCCATGCCCATGCCACACATGGTGAGAACACACACATGCACACAAACACACACTAATATACAGCCATTATCATCTACATCTAAACATCCTTGCTCTACTGTTCAAAAGTTTGAGGCCAGTAAGATTTTTGAAAGAAGTTGCATTTATTAGATACAGTAATATTGTCAAATATTAAAATTACTTTTTAAAATTTTAAAAAGATTTTAAAATTACTATTTTCTGTTTTAATATATTATAAATGTTCATTTTAATGTATTATTTAGCATCATCTCTCCAGTCTTCAGTGTCACATGAAATCATTCTAATATGCTGCTTAGTATTTTTGTGGAGACCCTGATGCAGTTTTTCAGGATTCTTTGAGTGGAAAGTTAAAAAGAAAAGCATTTATTTGAAATATAAATCTTTCGTAACAATTTAGCAGTATTTACTGTCACTTTTGATCAAATTAATGCATCCTTACTGAATGATAGTGTTCATTTCTTACCGACCACAAAATTTTGATTGATTTCTGCAGTCAAATTGTTTTGGACAAATGACACTAAACTCTATAATTTACGAGGCAAATGATTTCCTACATCTCTGTGGAGTTTTTATTGTCTCTCATATCACACTAAATTCGATTTCTTCTCACATAACAAAAATTTCCACTCAATATTTTATGTCCATTTATTTATTAGTACTGTAGCCATTTAAGTAGGGTTGTAGCAAAATTAAGGGTCCTTATTTACTTCCTGATGTCTTGATCACCCTGTAACCGGATGACTGTAGATTTAACCAGTACTTAATATATACAGACATTCTTTTATATGTAAACGGATGTATTCTCTCACACACACACATAATTTCAACTAGTCTTAAACTTATGAACATAAAGGAATCCATCAGCTGGAAAGCTGAATTCACAGCAAATATCAATTTTTTTTTTCATTTAGATGTCTGTAGTATTGAGATGGCAAGTTCTACTCTTGTTTGCTATTATACTATATTGTGTATTTTCAGGAAATATGAGTGAGTGTGTAAACTTCCTGTTCTCAAGCTGTGTGTATTGATCCAGTCGGGCAGGTGAGGTGTTAGTGTGTTCTGAGACAGGAAGGAGATGACGAGATGATTTAGCTGTTTACATGTGGTTTTGGCGCCTCGTCTGTCTCACTCAGGGCGTTCAGTGTCGATTGACCTCTGAACTGCATGAGTTGAGAGAGAGCAGATGTCTGTGAATGACTAACTTTCAATGTCTTTCTGTCTCCTTCCACCTTTCCTGTGGTCTGCATCTTTCTGGCTTGTTTCTCCCCGCGTCTAACATCTTCATCTCTCCTGTCTGTATGTTTCTGTCTTTCTCCCTATCTTCTTTCTTGTGCTTAACCCAGCAGACTGGAATGTTCTATACTAGTTATGTAAGTACCTCCTATAACTGAAAATTCTATTATCTTGAGTATCTTTTGAGAGGGATCGACTCTTATTCCCTCACATTTCTCTCTCTTTCACACTCTCCTTCTCCACACCTAATTTTTTTTTATGTCTATCTACACCTATTCAGTCTAATGAATTAAGTTTTCAGTAAAGTGAGATGGTGAAAATGGTTAGTTATTTAGAAAAGCTTGCCTATATGAACGAAAATGAAAACACTCTGGTTGTTCATGTGCTTATGAAGCAACACACAAGTCCTTGTCAAATTATAATGTTGTGATGCCTAAAATCATTTTTATAATTTAAAATGATTGGTTTTGACTGTTATTTTATCTATCTAGACAAAATAGTTATGTAGATTTAAACAAACTTAACATGAAACATCACAGCAGATTTTTAGTATAGGCGAATCCTTAACTAGTAATAATTATGGCAAAGCTGTTAATAATATGGTGCCTTGTTTTTTGCATTAGCTTGAGGTTGTTTACCACAGTGACTTTATATGTCTCATGAGACTAATTAAAAAACAATAGTTTGATGTCTCTGAATCTCTGGTTCCAGACCTTATGCCCCCAAAGGCAATTTTTACATTGTGTGTGAAGAGGTTGAAAATGGATACTCTGTGTGAATAGGCCTTTACACCCTCTTTTTCCATTTCATGCCTGATAAACACAGAAAATGTCATATGTTGATTTCCCTGTGACATATAGATGTTTGTTTGGTGTCTCTTGCCCTTTCTGTAGCATTTGATGCACCCATCTTTTGACTTGCAAACCAGACCTGTGCAAATGTGTGTGTTTGGGGACTGCATTTTACTTAACTTGCTTACGATTCAAAACCGATGAATACATGCTATATGCCAATGAGTAAAAATCCATGCTTGTCATGTCAAATGAGGTGTTAGGCTTTTAAGTGTATGACAGATATTCAGGTAAATAAGTGTTTTAGGGAAAACTCTTTCAGACATACAGTACCATCCGAAAGTTTGGGGTTGGTAAGTTGTTTTTTAATGTTTTGGAAAGGCTGCATTTATTTGATCAAAATTTACTATTTAAAATAACTTTTCTACATTGATATACATTTTAAAATGTAACAATTTCCGTTGATGCAAAGCTGAGTTTTCAGTATCATTACTCCAGTCTTCAGTGTCACATGATCCTTCAGAAATCATTCTGATATGCTGATTTTCTACTCAAAAAGTATTTCTTATTATCAATGATGAAATGAGTTTTGCTGCTTAATATTTTTGTGAAAACCATGATTGATTCGATTAATTGAAAGTTCAAAAGAAAGGCATTTATTTGAAATAGAAGTCTTTAGTAAGATTATAAATGTCCTCTCTCTCACTTTTGATCATTTTAATGCATTCTTGCAGAATAAAAGTATTAACTTTTTTTTTATTAAATCACACTGACCCCAAACTTTTGAAGGGTCATTGTTCAGTGAAACTTTTAGTAATAGGAATGTGTCAAATCATATATTTTTGCTCCAGTGTTGCATGTGTTGAATGGACCAGTCCAAGCTTCCCTGACCTGTCGTGGGTACAAAAGAGTGCAATTAAACCAGATCTTTAAATGAACCTGATTAGTGAGCACAATGGTGTTAAATGAGCATACAGTAGTGTTTGATCAGTATCTCGTTGTTCGCTTAATCAGTGCAGCATTGTTTGATCCGTCAGCGCATTGATGGTTGATTTGTGGCTTTTTTTTTTTTTTACCCACAGGCTCCTGCTCCCATGGCGTTTCCCATGACAACACCTCAAGTGCCTGTGTATGGAATGGTGAGCACTGTGACCTTACAGTGGCTACATGGATATTATGTAGATGAATTAAATGGTCAATGGCTGAAAAGAAGTTAACACTGGATGTTATGTTTGTGTGTGGATTTAGGTCCCTCCTCAGCTGGGACAGATGGGAGGGGTTCCAGTGATGACCCAACAACCCATGTTGTACAGCCAGCCTGTTCTCAGACCCACTAACCCTTTCACCCCCATCCCCGGAGCCCAGGTACACACACACACACACACACCAGTTAATCTACTTATTTCACAAACATTGGCCTCACATGCATTTTATCAATACATCAGTGCTCTAATAAAAAAAAAAAAAATCACATCGGTACAGTAGTTGTCTCTCAGTTGAAAAACAGACTGAAACTTAAAGGGTTAATTCACCCAAAAATGACATTTCTGTCATAATTTTCTGTCATAATAATGTCGTTCAAGACCTTTTTGCTGAAGATATTTTTGATACTTTCCGCCTGCCCCCATATACTGCAATGCAGGCCCAGAAAGGTTGTAAAGACAATAGTCTGTGTGACTACAGTGGTTCAACCTTAACATTATGAGGCGATGAGAACTTATTGTGCAAAAAAAAAAGAAGAAATGCTTTATTCAACAATTTATTTTCTTCTTTGTCAGTCTCTGACGCTGTTCATGTTGTAAACAATGCAGTACTTCCGGGTTCTACGTCAGAATGCCGGTGTTCTGACGATTCATGCTACCCATCGAGATTTGCTACTTATTATGCGCAGTAGAAAATAAAATAAAAACAGTAGTCTACAGTAGTCAGTAGTCTACAGTATACAGTAGCTACTCATAACTTAGAATTGTATTATAATTTCATACGACATTAATCTGCATTCTGTGATCAATTCGCGCTACGGTAGCATTTTTCGACAAGGCAGCAAAAATCGCCAGAACACCGGCTCAATATTGACCGGCTCCTGCGTCAGCAGCACACACTTAATTGAGAAATCTTGCATTGGCATATGTATTATGGGTGAGAAAAATAACATTAGGGAAATAAAAATGAATATTTGCGGTTTAATGTGTTAACCTTTGATCATATCAATTAACACATTCTTTTTTTTTAATTCCTGAAGTAGCTATGCTAATGTATTTAATTTTTAATATATGTCTTTCTTGCTTTTTTATTCTGAAAATGATTGTGTAAAGTAAACTTTAATAAGAGTTAAACATGATCTGAGCTGATAGAACATCTAGTTCACTCCAATTAAAAGTAATGTTTTGAATGTTCTGTAATTGTTAAATTATAAAAAAACAATCTGATAATTTGCAGTGTAGGTCTGGCTTTTAATTATACTGTAATGTCTATAATTACTCATTTTATAGCCAAAGATGGAAAGCAAATCAATTTAATAGAGGCATTAGTGTCAGTATTGGTATCACTGATACTGACATTCATTCATAGTACTTTGTAAAAAGATGCAATTTAAACAAATAGTTAATGTACCATCTTTATGTTGCTTCCATATTAATTTGGAGAGTCAATGTGAAAATGTTTAGAGATTCATGGTGAGATTTAATAACAGCCCTAGTATTCAATTCACATTTGTTTGTATAGTGCTTTTCACAATGCACATAATTTCAAAGCAGCTTTACAGAAAATAAAGTATTATTATTATTAAAAGTATTACCATTATGTTGTTATTTAAAATGTTAAATTAAGCATTGTTAAACAGCATATTAGTTTTCGTTGCGCTATTAAGAGTCATCACATTTCATTGGCATTATATTTAACCACTGCAAATTTGTATTGTGACAAACTAACACACACATACAGCTCCATGACTGTGGCAAGTACACAGATGCTCCATTAATGGACATTCATTACTGCTGCATTCACACTGTCATTACGGAGTGATTTGATGTTGTTTTCTTCATTTTTACAGATGCAGTTCATGTAAGCAGCACTTAAGCAGAGCGCCAAACAAGACGGCTGAAAGGAACACCAAGCAAGTGAGAGGAGGATCCGAATACCACCGGATAAAAGGAGAGCGAGACAAAAAGAAATAGTGCGCATATAGAGAGAAATGTGTTTGTGTCAAGAATGCTTACCTCACTGTCTGAAACGACTCACCCAACACACACTCACACACCCCAAATGAGAGTGCACACAATGTTTCATTTCTCATCTCTTGAGGTTTATTTCTTTCCTGGGGCACTGTGTCTACTGGCAGGTGTGATACATCATGGAAATCGTGGACTTTATTGCCGGTATTAAATTACAATGCACCAAGCACTCTTCTCCCCCCCCCACAATTAATATTAATTAAATCTGAAGCCCATTACAGTAACCGTGGACTTTATGGTACTGTCATCTTTTGCTGTGTTATGAAGATGCCTGTGCTGAGTTCAGGAAAATGGCGAATGTCGCCAAAGAAAATGCAGGTTGCTAGCTCATAAACGTTTGAATGGCTCATTTACACAATGCCCTGGCTTCTCACTTCAGAACAGAGAAGGAAAGAATTTGACCCATTATTTAAGGTGCTCTGTCTGCACCCCCAAGCACTTTACACATGCATGTATGTGTAACATAATATACAACATTGAGAGTGCCTCTTATATCTAGAACTTTTGTTGTCTAATGTTAACAATTAACACGTCTTACTGTTACTGATGGGTTCTGTGCAAAACAGCCTGTCAGTACTTCTTTGTTTATACTGGTTTTACGGGTTGTCGTTTCAGACACGATGGTGGTCTTGCACGCACGCACATTAACTGTTGTTACAAGAGCCCCCTCTTATTGGCCTCCCACCTTGTTTTGTCACTTCCAGGACACTGATAAACATATCTGCTCCTGCTCTTCTGTGTGTTATCCAAACATGCATGTATTTACGACTACATCTCACACTATGAGACCACTCCCACATGTACCGCCCACCCTGGGAGCAGGTGACCGGAAGCATAGGAGAAAAATCTGTTTCTTATAAGGTTTTTTTTTTTTTTTTAAATCTTTTTATTTCATAGAAAGCATGTTATCTATATTTCTTTCTTTTTTCATTATTATTTCAGAGAAAGACATGAATCTTGTTTGTTTTATGTTGCCAAATTATGTACATTTGTAATTCGAAAAATGCCGTAAGCTAGCTCCTGTACCCAGCGCCTGACATCACGATTCTGTCTGGTGTTTGCCAACTGTGGAACCAAAGTCAATAGCTAAAATCTACTTTTAGTCTCTTTCCGTACAGTTCCTCAAATTCGGGGCACTGTTAACAGGGTATCTTCATTTTTGCTTTTGCAGCCAAAGCATTTTCTATCCTCCTGTGATCCCTTTAACCCTTTATAGTGCAGGTTTCCACTCCAGCCTTTTACATCATCCCATAATTCCTGCTTTGTTTCTTCATGCTATGTTTAGTTTTTATTCAGCATGGATTGATGGAATGGCAGTGGAGATACAGTGTGGTTGCGGGTTGTGCCATAGTAAATGAAAGCAATAAGCCCTGTGAAGCCGTGATTTACAGTGATTTTAGAATCTCCAATCTGGGTTATGTTTAACAATGCCGCTTAGCTTTTCTAAAATCACTGTCAACCATGGATTCACATGGTTTTTATAAAACCGCTATAAAACAGGATTTAAATTTATTAATTTATCAAATAATCCTTCTGCCAAGCAATGAGCAATGTAGTTCTTGGTTCCACCTGTGATTAGCCTTTTTTATAAGAAAAAAAGTCACTCTTTACACCTGCAAGACATGATATAGAGCTGTTATGATATGTTTATAACAGGCAGTCATGTGTACATAGTTCTCAGAATGGTTTTTGGAATTTGTGCATTTATTTGCACCAGGTTAAGCCCACTTAAAAGGGTAGTCCACCCAAAAATGTTAATTCTGTCATCATTTTCTCGCCCTCATGTCATTTCAAACCTTTATGCATTTATTTCTTCTACTGAACACCAAAAAAAAATAAAATAAATAAAAAAAAAAAATATATATATATATATATATATATAATATAACAAACCATTTCGGTTCCCATTGACTTAGATTGTATTTTTTTTTTCATAGTCAAAACTGTTTAGTAACCAACATTCTTCAAAATAAAATCTTTTGTGAGAGAAAGTTATAAGGTTTGGTTGGAACGATATGAGGTTGAGTCTGCCCACATGAGTAGCCTACATTCATTTTTGGGTGAACTATACCTTTAAGTCTGAGTTTGACCCTCCAGCTGGTCAAGGGTGGTCATTGCGTGTGTGTGTTGCTAAAAAATCATCAGCACAAGTTCCACACCGTTGCTGTAATACGTGCTGTGTGCTCCCTTATGTAGAAACAATGTGCATCATGTTTCTCTGCTTATTTCTCTGTGTGAGTGGGTTACTAATTCCTTGTTGAGTGACTCTTAACAAGCTTGTGAGTTTATTCTCGTTTGAGCGCTGTCAGGGTCCAGCTGCTTCAGACCGAATGCTTTTTATATGCAGGCTCAGTGTTGTTGATACTCTCGCTGGGTTTGCAAGGTAACGGGGCACTGAGGAGCGATGTTGTTTAATTAGGATCTATTCTATTATCCCGTCACCGGAGGCTGTGTTTGTGTGTGCGTGAGCGAAAGAGTGAATAGATTGTGAGCTTCAGGGAGGGTGAAAGATCTCAAGATGTGCTAGGGTTCCATCATGAGCCGGGGTTTCCATGGTAATCTTCGGTTTCTGGTCCTTGACACATCCCGTTGAGCACAGCTTTTCCGCTTTTTTTGCTTTCAGACATATTTTGTCTTTTAAAACTATACTCTGCATGCATTAGCAGCCCTGCCTGTGGTGAAGGATGTGTCTTAAAATGCGCGTTTATTTGGCAAACTAAGAGAATATCGCTTAAAGATGCCCTTTTTTAAAAATAAAATACTTGGTTAGCCAAGTTAAACCAAGTTCAAGACTTCCATGTATATTTAGCATAACCCGGTCCCTACGTTCTTGCTCTCACAGCTCCCCCTTGTGGTCACTGTGTGCCATATTTCATATAAACAGCTGCTAGACTGTGACCCGAGTCTTTTGTTTGGTGTTTATGGGGCTGTTGTGCACACAAAGCAAATGTCTGAGTGTATTAGACTCACCTCCGCCAAATCCAGAGCACTTCTGAACTACTTAGCCTGATTTCATACGCCTTGGCTCGTCTCATTATCTGGACTGGGAAACTCAGCTCAGCAACGGCCTTTGAGAAACGATGAGTCAGCGTGTGCCACACGTCTTAGGCCTCTAGTGGGGATGCTTGGTGTTCAGGATCCTCTTCACCTTTGCGTTGTCATGGAGCTGTCGTTGGCTTTTTTTAGTGAACTGTTTGTCTGCTACTTTCATTGTTTCATACTTATTTTCCTGTTACAGAGATATATACAGTATATTTAGAAATATGTAATCAGTAGGGGCACCATCAGCCCAGGGGATCAATACAGCAACTTTATCTTATCTATATTTATCATAAAATGCCAAAAAATAAAAATAAAAGAGAACCCCCATTTATGCAGATTTCCTCACTGTATGTTTTGTAATTTATTTAAGCAGACCATAAGGAGTTTATTCAGCATGGTGAAAATGAAAAGCAGAAATTGTGGGATTGTGTTTAACTTCTTTTTTGTTTGTTTGTCTTTCATTGACATAAATAAAGTCCCTTTTCATTCCTGAGTTGTTGTTTATTTTTGTTTAGTTTATTTTTTTTTTCCCTCCATCCTTCTATTTTGTCCATCTGATCAGATTGAAGCCCTGTTAAATCCCAAGCAGGAAGATCATTGCTCAGTTATTTTTGGATGACCCGATGTCCGGTTCTATTTGTTTGCTCTTCTCTGGCCTCTTGAAATTGCACTTCATGCCTGCCTCATGGCCCATAATGCAGGGTTTTTAATGAACGCACGTTTTGAATACCTGGTCGAATTTGTATAGTGCCGTGTTGTGCTGTTTTGGCGTCTGTCAATGTGATTTCTGTTGAATCTATTGCACGAGTTTCACTGCAACAGGAACCACCTGTTTATTTCGTTGTAGCACTTTTTGACAGTGGACTCAGTAACTGCAAATTCAGCCAATGTTTCTTTGTGAATCTTCTGTTTTAAGACCAACTTCAGCTGTTTTGAAATTGTCCAAACAGTGTACGTGGAGCTGGCTGGATATAATGTGTGGAAAGGCTGTACAGCAATACCTCCCATCTTGTGGTCCTTTTCCCCAACTTTACAGTCCACCTACATGATAAAATGGTTCTATGAGAGGTTAAATTACTCTTTGCTATTCACATTTAAGGTGATTCTTGTAATATATGGCCAGACATTCAATTCAGCTTCATTAGTTACTAAGTAACTAAATGTGGTTTAGATTATTTAACCCTTTGCTCTTGATTTGAAGCAGTAAGTTGAGTTCAGCCACTTAGTGCAGTCTGTTTTTTTTTTTTTTTTTGAGTATGTATCGTTGGGGAACAGAATCAGACATGTCTGGTTGTGCTTGTACACCAACTCTCTCAAGTCTGCTAGAATGCTTGTATCGGTTGTCAGTGAAACCTTTAATCTGCAACTAAACCCAAGTCAAACCCCCTCATCATCGACGTTTCATCTGCAACTGCCTTCGGTTTCCCCGTGAGCTTCATGAACCACACAGCACTGGTTGAAGCCGATGATCTTATGATGCCAGTCTCTCCTGAACTGTCTTTTGTACGCTTGCATTGAGATGCTCAACCCAGGACCAAGAGATGTGATGGATTTGACTCCATTTTCTTTGGATCGCTTTATAATTTGTACCTGTTTTCTTGCATGGTTTTTGTATCTGACATGCCTGGGAAAGTTTCACAGTTCCATGTAACGTTTGCGAAGTTCTATTAAATATGGTGCTGTTTTTTAGTAAGCAGTCGACGTCGTAGTGATGGACGGGTTCTGTGTATATCTGTTACTTTTATGATTTATCAGTGGTTGGTTGTGCTGATCTGGTATGTTTTATTCCTCCTTGCGGTTTTTGCTTGAGTCAGTTTTTGTAAATTCTTTTATTCTTACTTTCTGTCTCAGTCTCTGACTGTTTTGTTGTCTGTATTTGTGACGAAAATTTATGGTTGCAACTTGCAAGCCTCTAACCTGAACCACGAGTGAATGCCTGGTGAATAAATGGAATTAACGCTCGCGCTCACCGGTTTCTTAATAAAGGACATTTTTAACAGATTTCTCCTCGGCTGCTTATTCTAAACATCTATTAATATTCATCTCACAGTCAGGACTTGTATCTGACTCCATTCCTCAAGGTTTCTCTTCTGCGGCTTGTTTATTATTTACAATGAGAATCCTTACTTTTGTAGTTTGTGCCTGTCAGCGGTTTCTAAATAGTTTGAAAACAATTTCTTGCTCAATGAAAAGTTTGTGCTTCCACTGTGGATCCGTTTTGTCTAACCCTTATAGCTCGTAAATTGACCTTTAACCTCTCATGACTCAAACTGACTGCATTTGCAAAAAAAGCTTATGTTAATTGGTTTGTCCTATATGTACTGTACACTGTTCAAAAAAATGGGGTGTTAGTCAGATTTTTTTTTTGAAAGAAGTTTCTTCTGCCCACAACTACATTTATTTGATCAAAAATACAGTAATTTTGTGAAATATTATTAGAATTTCAAAATATCTGTTTTCTATTTTTATTTTTATTTTATATTTTATTCCTGTGATGCCAAGCTGAATTTCTAGCGTCATTAGTATTACTACATGTCTTCAGTGTTACATGATCCTTCAGAAATCATTCCAATATGCTGATTTTCTGCTCAAGAAACATAATTTGAAGAAAGTTTAAAAGAAAGTTTTTTTTGTAATGTCTTTTAAAAACTCACTTTTAGTCATTTTAATGCGTCCTTGCTGAATAAAAATGATTTTCTTTAAAATCAATATGTCATTTTCAAGTTGTTCAATAAATGGCACAATTTTTAAGTTATAACATAAATTATACAAAACTAATAATCAGTTATCTATCAGTTATGGGAACACTCTTTATTATAGTATTGGTTGTAAAACCACATCATTGGTTTAACCACCCATCTTAAAATTAGCTTTTAAAAAGACAGGTTTCAGTTTATTCTGTGGCATTCGTGGATGGTTTTGCTGTGCCCACCCCCACAGGAATGTGACACCCTGTTCAGACTGACCCCAGCAGCTGTAAGGAGAGAGAGAACACATGGCACTGGCTATTTTAAGAGTTCATTCAACCAACTCATTCAAACATATCTTTCCCTGGACGTGGTCGTTCCTTCTGGATCTCTCCTCAGCTGAAAGTTCTGGACAAGCTTGTCAGGGGCCGGGCAAGTTTATAAGTAGCCGAGACGAGTCAACCAGAATATCAAACAAGCCAACATGGCTCTACTGTGTTACAACAGAGGCTGCGGGGATCGATTTGATGCTGACAAAAACTCAGATGGTAATTTTTACAATTATTAATATTTTTTACTATATCTATATTGTTAAAAAAGTATAATCTTATACTGTGAACTGTGAAGCTCATGGTTGGTATTACAGGCCTGATGTTACATAAATCTACCAACAACTTTTAAGAGTGAGTGACATAACTGTTGGAGAAGTGTTTAATCACTTTCTGTGCTAGACCTGCTGTGAAGCTGTTTTAGAAATTGAAATATATAAATAGAGCTGAGCCGACAGCTGATTGCTGTGAGAATGAGAGAGAGTCGCTGGTCTCGGGGGGCACGACGTCATTTTGGCCTCCAGCTAGCTACCATTTATTACATGTTTTCTTTGTTTTATATATAATATTGATAGATAAAGATGGGTTAGTGTGTGCCCATAAAGGTTTATTCGATCCACGAAGTCTCCAGCACGTTCGGAGGTGTTCTAATCAAATGTTACTTCCATAAATGGCTCATCTCCTACAGTAGCTGTCCATGTGTTTATCTAGCTAGCCATGTATGCCAGTAAGCAAGGCGTGAGGCCTATTGAGTTGAGTTCATTAAAAAAAAGGTAATGAGGGATGGACTTCTGTAGATAAATGTCTCCTGCTAACTCCTATTTTCTCTCTCACCACCTGAAGATGCCTGTCAGTTTCACCCCGGAGTGCCAATCTTCCACGATGCCTTAAAGGTGAGCTCGTCAGAATGTATCTTTGTCTGCACAGACCGCCGCCTGCTCGGTTTTTAGCGCTGTCATAACCTGATAAGAACATTTTCTGCGTGTTTGCCTGCCTCTTAGGGAGCCTATATTCGTGCGTTTTTGTTATATTTTGTTCTTGGCTGTCTGATGTGGTTCTTTGTTTGGGTTATTCTCCTCAGGGCTGGTCCTGCTGTAGAAAGAAGACGACAGATTTCTCCGAGTTCCTGTCAATCAAGGTATGCTAATAATAATCATCTCGCGCTGCTTTCCATGCCCTGCACGCGCATTAACTACAGACTGGAACAAAGTGACAGAAAATGTCTCAGACAGCCACAAAAAATCCTTTGGTAACACTTAACAATAAAGCTCAGTTTGGTTAAAATGGATTAATGCACTTTATAAATGTAGTATAAATGAACATTATTGTATTATGGGCATTGGGAGACAGAAAGAGAGAGAAAAAGACAAAGCTGGTTAAGTCATGACTGGTTTTAGAGGGGTTTTGGTCATGCTGGGAGACAAGCTTGAACCAGCTAAGAGCAGCTGACTAGCTTGTGCTGGTTTTTACCTTTTTTTCCAGCAGGGAAATCAATTTACAATAGTTTATTTATAAATTAACATTATAAATGAAATAAATGCTGTAAAAAATGTATTTTTTTATGACACCTAACTGTTAACTAACTGAATCGTATTGTTTGTCCACAACAAAAATTTGAATGCAAAAGTAATGGATTTTAATTTAAATAATTTCTACCTGGCATAGAAAGTAGTGCTTGGCATAATTATAAATATAGGCCTATATTAAACATAAAAATGTTTATTGTATTTTACCAGACTTTTGCCAGGTCTGGAAATCACACTTTAAAAATTACCGTATATTGAGGCACCCTTAGACGTTTTACATTCAGTTATCAGATACTTTTATTAAAAGTGACTTACCAAATTATCATATAGTAGCCATCATTAGCATTACTGAATGTTAAGAGCTAGTGCTACAAAATCTCAGAAACAAGTAACAACAGTACTAATAATCAAACATTACTTAACTCTTTTTCATAATGTCATTTGATTCATACAATCTCAAATAAGTCATTTGTTTACTAATTATTTTCTTCCAGTCACATATTGATTGGCAGGTCCTGTCTTGTGCTTGTCCTCAGGGTTGCACCCGCGGGCGTCACAGTAACGAGAAGCCTCTGGAGCCTCTGCGGCCGGAGGTGACGTCTGAGAAGGGAGACGTGAAGCAGCGCAGTGGAGAAGAGATTATCTACCAGGGACCCAAATCTGCTGAAGCCCTGGAAAAAGAGAGACCCAGGTAAATTTGCAACTCACACACGCACACACATTGTGCGCTTTCACCCACCAACACATTGTTCTGAATACAAATTCATTCATTTTCCTTCTCTGAAGCCCTTTCTTTGTTGCTCCTTTAAAAATAGAACTCGAGGTCCTTCTGACTGTTGAATACAAACAGACAGTGACATGTTTTTCGATTCCCTCTTTCTCAGTTCAGAAGAGCCCAAGGTAAAGCTGCAGGTGAAGGTCTCTCCCTCTCTGGCTCAGATCCTGGAGAAAATGGAGATCACTGAAAGGGAGAAGAGAGAGAAGCTAGGTGAGCAATCCTATTATTCCTATTGGTCATCATCATGATCAGGATCACCTGCAACACAAGCACACTGCATTACAGAAAACAAAGTTTATTAGAGGGCATTTTACAAGGAAATTCTGTTTCGGTCATTCTGAAATTTACTCGCAGTTTCTGACTAAAATAGTTTTTCACTGCAGATTGATACTAATGCTGTGGTTCTTCACTGGTTTTTGCTCCAGAACCCAGATTTTAAATTGGGCATTAATCGACAATCCAACACTAAAAAATGTCCTTAAAAAGATTCAATGAAATTCATTCGTTTTAAAGATGTATTTAATATTAGTGATATACAAAACAAAATCTTAATCTTTGAATTAATTTACAAAATTAATGTATTAAAAAAAATTAAAAAATTAAAATATGCATAACAAAATTAATCTTTCAAGTCAAAAACTATGTTTATTAATGTTCCAACAACAACAAAACAATCATTAATTAATTATTAATAATATTAAATTCATATTAACATCATAATTTCATATGAATGAAGATAAAAAATATATATAAATAAATTCTATTTATCTTTGCAGCCAAAAATACTGAATGGCATAAATCATGTTTATCCATGTTTCATGCAAGCAAGCCTGTATTTAATATAGTAAGGGTTATTACCATTAACTCAAATAAAACTAAAACCATTTTGCTACTTAAAAGCAAATAAAAGTGAACTGAAATAACATAAAAAACTTCAGCTTTATTTCAGCTTGTTGCCATGGTCAAATTTATTGTTTAGTTTAACTTGTTAAACTAGTTAAGTACCAAAATAACAAAAATCTAAATAAAAAATAAAACTAACAAATAAAAATGTATAAAAACTACTGTATGTAGGCCAGTGTTGGGTGTAACTAATTACTAAGTAGTTAGTTACTGTAATTTAATTACTTTTCCCTTGAAAATGTAAAGTAAGGGATTACTCTTCATGTACCTGTAATTTAATTACAGTTACTTCTGATGTAATTGAGGTAAATACTGTGTATAGATCAATCCGATCTCACAGCGATTCGTATGCATTTTATGAGGTGTCTAAACCGTACGACCGCACTCGTACAATTTCGTATGTGAATTCGTACGTAATTATTGTAAAATATATATGAAAATTCATGAGATCAGACATAAAACAATAGTGGGTTTAACATCAAAATGTATTGTCTGATGTTAAAAAGTATGTTTTTATAATGTAACCTTCTCCATCTTGGTCTGTTTAAGGATAATTCATGCAATTTTATAGTATTTATTTGAAAGAATTAAAACAGATTCATGTCTATTCTTGTATTATTCAGCTGGTTGAGATTGAAATGGGATTTTGAAAGTAATTAGTAATTAAAAGTAATTAAATACTTTTTAAAGAGAGTAATTAGTACAGTAATCTAATTACACTGTTGAAAAGGTAATTAGTAACTAGTAATTAATTACTTTTTTAGAGTAACTCACCCAACACTGATGTAGGCATATATTTAACAAAGAAACACTAATGAAAACTAACAAAAGAGACAAAAATCTATGTGAAGCAATTTACTCCTCCCTTTTATACATTAATAAGCATATTTATTGATTCTAGTAATGCACAACGATATGATTTTAATTATATTATTTTCTTTATCATTGCTTTGTTGGCAGTCAGCCGCACTGCTCTAGTGAAGGTCATTTCAGTCCTTGGCAATAGCTGTAGATATGAGGTCCACCTGTCCTGTCCACAGTCTGTCACTTTTATAGGACACACAGAAACACTGCTGTCTCTCAGGTCTGCTGTGCTGTCCTGTCACAGGCTGCAGGATTGACCTTAAGACGGACAGTAGTGTGACTATTGCAAATTTAGAGATTTTGTTGTCTCATAAAGTTTTCTATCTATTTTCTAACTACCTGACTTTGTTGTCTTCTCTTCCTACTGTCACCTCTTCCCTCTCGCTGTCCCACAGAGTGCCAAATCGTCATGGTTGGTGTTAGGTGCAAAAACGCAGGATGCAAAACAGTAGGTACTCATGTAATCTGTAAATCACAATGAAACCAATCAGCTTGCTTAAAGGGTTAGTTCACCCAAAAATGATAATTCTGTCACTAATTACTCACCCTCATGTTGTTCCAACCCTGTAAGACTTTCGTTCATCTTCAGAACACAAAGATATTTTTGATTAAATCTGAGAGCTGTCTCACTCCTCCATAGGCTTCTATTGTAATTGAAACCTGCCGGCCCAGAAAGTTAGTAAAAACATTGTTAAAAAATAGTCAAAGTGCCTACAGTGGCTCAACCCTAAGTTTATCAAGTGACGAGAATACTTTTTGTGTGCAAAAACAAACGTAAATAACAACTAAAGCCTCTGAGTGAGTTCAGAACGTAGGCTCACTATTGGCAGACGCTGGTCATGTGTGGGATGCTGGCCAATAGTGAGCCTACGTTCTGACGTAGCACTGCACTGTTACAGTTTATGAACTCGCTCAGAGGCCCACACAGTAGAAGATGAACAGTTGATTAAATTTTTTGCTCACAAAAAGTATTCTCATCGCTTGATAAACTTAAGGTTGAGTCGCTTGGACTATTTTCAAAATATTTTTACTAACGTTCTGGGCCGGCAGGTTTCAAATTCAATAGAAGCCCATGGAGGTGTGAGACAGCTCTCAGATTTAATCATAATATTAACATCAACAATATATACAGTTTAATGCCATCTAGTGGATCCTACTAAAGAATGAAACTGCAGAGCTTCATGTACGGACAGACTCCACTGAAGAAAATCATTAATAATCTCGAGTGTAACTAGATCAGCATTTGAATATTGAATGGAGACAGAGCAGCAGATGAGTAAGAATTAATGACTAAATATCCCTTACTGACCTTAATGCCTTCTTTTAAAGCTTCCCTTCTCTGGGAAAGGATCATCTTTAATGGATTAGTTTGCTGAAATCCCAGAAGTTTATCATGTTAATTACTCAGCAGAGCTGTTCTTTAGTCCAGGAGAAAACTAAACCTGTATCAGCAGGGGCATGTGCTATTTAGCCTATTTACATTTTTTTTTTAAACTGATGTAAGTGTATTTTTTTTTATATAATTTGTAATATTTTACTATGAATAAGCAGAAGCATTTTTAAATGTCACCAATAGGAATTGAGTTTAGGATATTTCATATATCGCACTGAATTTTATGCACCATAGAAGAACAGTCTTTGAAATGGATTCATTCCAGACATCACAAGTCAAGCACAGACTTAATAAATTCCTCTTCCTGTCATTCCATTTCAGTATCCTGTCGGTCATGACAAATTAAATAGAAATGTCATCTCTTGTATTGAAAAGGAGCCAATTCTTTAACCTGACGAGCAGAATGGTTTAGAATTGATGGTACACTATGGCCCCCTAGTGGTTAAAAAACAAAAAGGCATGCATTTTTCGGAACAACAGTGTTGGTTCTGCGTGCCTGTGCGGATGAATACGGTCATCCTACTGCTCATAAAACATTCAATAAGCGGCTAAAAAGATATAACCAGTTTAGATGGAAAGGATCTCAAGGAAGATGCTGTAGCCATATCCATTTATAGACTTGGTGGTAAGCTACTTCCTTGAAAATAAATTCCAGCTCAGCTCTACAACAGCCATATTTGTAATGAACTCTGTTAGAGTTAACATCGGTTCAATAAAATACCTTACTCACTTGTTGTTGAGTAATAAAAACATATATACATCGCTTTTATCACATTTTAACATGGTTGCTCCATGTTGTCAAACTTTTTCGTTCGTCGTGTCGTGTGTGTCCACACCATAAACTTGTCGAAGTAGCCGAATCAATTTACTTAACTATTTATAGATATGACGCGAACACACACGGGCAAATGACCCATGTAGCAATTTTCCCGCGAAAACCATCCCATTGTGTGTAAAATTAAAACACTTAGAATAGGCAAAAACACGTTTTGGAAGAAATATTGATGCATCGACTCATTCAATTTTGTTCATTTTAAACCAAAAAGTTACTAGTACCTGTAATGCCATATTGCTGGTTCTCTCAGACTAATGGTGTTTTTTTTATCCACTGAAACAGACACATAGCTCTGTTACAGCTTTCTGCTCTTTTATATATTTGGAAGAGTAGAAAAATGAGTGTATTTTCAGGCGTGAAGGCAGTAAACGGATGACACAGAGCTTGTACTGAGTTTAGGAGCATCAGCACTTTAAATATGCTGAGTTACTGACTATGAGTGTTTCTCTGGAGTGATGGAGAGATTTCTTTAGTGGTGTGTGAGGTACATCTGTGTGTTTTGAGTAGCTGTTCAAATGCTTGTGTGTGTTCAGACTTACCAGGGTCCAGAGACTGACACAGAGATCTGCTCACATCATCCCGGGGCCCCTGTCTTCCACGAAGGGTAAGAAAACTGCAGCATTTGAGTCTTTATTTGGAAACAGGTATACTTATCTTCAAACAGACAAATAGTTCCTGTATCTGTTAAAAATACTACAGTAGGCCTACAAGCATGGCCTGTTTTCTTAAAGCTTTTCTCACAGAACCAATTTGGATTCAGATCCACATGTGCAGTCCATTTCAACAAGAGATCATGATGCGATCACACAAAAGTGCTCTTAATATCAGTACTTACTGTATGAGATGAGAGGGGAAATGCATTATAATTCACATCTGCTGTTCATAGATACAAATACTGGAACTGCTGCTGCATAAAAACCACGGACTTCAACGCCTTCCTGGATCAGAAGGGCTGCACAGCAGGAAAACACTGCTGGATCCCCAAAAATGTAAGAGCTTAGACTTTTTATGATCACTGGATAGTTGTTTACATGGACACAGATCGTACTGTATAATCAGGAAACAACCAACTAACCCTCTCTGGAAAAATATATTTACTGTCTGTATGTTTTGTTTGTGCTGGAATGAAGGACAAAAAGAAAGTGGCTTGCCGGCACGATTGGCACCAAACAGGAAACCAGGTCGTGGTCACAATCTACGCCAAGAACTCCAGTCCAGAGCATTCCTATGTGGAGGCAAACCGCACAGTGGTGAGTTCAAATGAACCCTTAAAAACATGAATCTGTGTCACTGTGTCTCTATCAATACATGTTTCTGTATTTTCCATCAATCTGCAGTTAACATGCCACATTCAGTTTGAGGGCGACAAAGTGTTTCACAAGGACATCCACTTATGGGGGGTAAGATTGCTCTACATTCACAGTCTGTTATGTTTTAACAATGACAATTTCATTTCATTTTAATCTCAGGAACATCTGTGTGTATCTATTAATCGAGTATCTCTCATTAAAGGCAAAAATAAATGAATGTATTTTTTTGTTTAGTGGATAATAAACAATTTTACAAAAGTAGTTTAAAATACTTTTCAAGTTTATATTAGTATTTGGAATTAGCTTTTATTTTTATATTTAAAATGTTCATTTTACTTTATTATTTAGAAGAGATGCACCGATATGAAATTTTTGGCAGGTACCGACACGGATAGCCGATCATTCTTTATATTTGATAACTCTAAATCCACATTTTTATGTAATTTTTGAGATTACAAAAAAAAAAAAGTCTCTGAATGTCCCAAGCTATAATGTTCTCATCATAATTTTATGTAGAGTGTTGCACATATTTTCCTTTTCAAAGTGATTCCAATCATATTTCAAACAAAGCAAAACCATCTTAAGTGTCTCTCCTGGAAATAAAGGAAATTTTCCATTATCAAGGAAATAATCCATTATTTTTCAGCTTTAATATATCAGCCAAATTTTCTTATTGGGACGATAATGATAACATTAATATGATCAAATATCGGCCGATACCGATGGTGGATCGTGCATTCCTAATAAGGTTAACCATTTATGTTAACAATAACCACACAGGTATACCGTGTACATATATTTAAAAAAAATCCCAGAATGCAGTCAATCTGATGTGTGTCCACTGCTGGTCTCTTAGGTGATCGACGAGAAGAGCAGTTCTGTGAACATGGTGCCCTCTAAAGTGGAGGTGACCATGCAGAAGGCTCATGCTGTAGCCTGGGGGAAACTTGAGAACCCCAAACACAAACCAGAGCCAGAGGTCACCGATGAAATGAACAACACAGAACAGGAAAACGTCAAACCCGACTGGTACATCTCAGATGATGACATCAGTGAGTCTGACTGGGAAGATGATGATGATGAGGACAAGAAAGAGAGTGAGGAGAAAAACGAACAACAGGAAGATGGACCCCCTGAGCTAGAAGAACCTGCTGATGTCCCTCCAGTAAAATGAACATTTATTCTGCGGTGCAATGGTAATGTATTTCTGAAGTTATGCATTTGTTTACACAACACTTGATAGATTTATACAAATGTGGGGCTGCCTCTTTCATGCATATATATATATATATATATATATATATATATATATATATGTGTGTGTGTGTGTGTGTGTATTGTGAAACATTTTAATTTCAAATAGCTGTTTTGTATTTGATGCAGAATATTTTAACATGTAATTTATTCCTGTGATGTCAAATCTTTTAGCATCATTACTCCAGTTTTTAGTGTCACATGATCCTTCAGAAATCTTTCTAATATGCTGACGTGGGCAGTTTTGAAAACATATTTTTGTGGATGACATCACATTTTTTTCAGTGTTCTTTGATGAATAGAAAGTTCACAAGCACAGCATTTATTTGAAAAATACTTTTGTAACAATGTAATTTAAAGCATCTTTGCTGAATAAAAGTACTGTTCTTTCAACAACAAAAACAACAACAACTAAAAAAATGACTGAGCCCAAAGCATAACTGTGGATTCATTGCAGATTTTCAGCGCTGACAAAGTACATTTTATATACTGTAGCATAAGAGTGGTAAACCATCGCAGCTTAGATGAAGTATATTCTGTGAAATCATGACAAGAAAGTGCAAGAGTTCAAACAGCAATGGCCACACTTTATTTTTGCGTCAAGTCAACAGCAACAATCCTGAAGAAAGTGATTGCAGTCAGACAGGGTCTAAGGCCATGGAAGCTTGACTGCAACCCATATGGCAAAAAAATATTTTAAATAAAAAGGATAAATAATACATCTTAAAAGTAAACAGTAGTCTTGACGGTGAAGAGGATTGGTACCAGCAAATAAAAAGTCAATCTCTTCTGTTTTGGTTCTTTTTCTCTGTTCATAAAATCATTGTCTTCTGCTTGTACCTGATAGCCACAGTCAAAATCAATGAGCTGATACGTGGAGATGGTCAAGTAATGCGTTTGCTGTGTCAATCCAAACTGAACAGCACACGGCAACAGTTCATCACAGATGTGAAACTTTAAAACAAAGACATGCAAAACAATATTAAAAAAATACAGGACAGCTTTTAGGGGCACAATCAGCACCTTGACTTCAAATCAATACCACGTTTGCAATGTCTCTGTGTGTGTTTCTTATAGAGCAACACTGTTAGACTTTGGCTCATAACTATCAAGAAAACAATGAAGTTGTCTAGTATTGTGTATATTAGTTAGTTTAAACTGTACCATTGGAGTGTGTTGATAAATACTGCTTGAGAACCATACCATATATTATTAGTCAAGTTCAAGTTTTGCTTTACCTCATGTATTCCATAAACAGACTGACCCCTGAAAAGGGGCGACAGTTGAATAACATTCATAAGTTTGGTTATATACTGCCTTATATGTAACATCCCATAGGTTTTCCATGAATGAGATACCAGTTTTCATATGATAAAACAGAACACACAACCTTTTTACTTTGCCTCTTTTAAACATTTGTTTTCTATATTAAAGTGCAAGGCGAGATAAAATACATCTTGAAATGTACGACAACACACAGCATCACTTTCTTTCACAAGATTTCCCTGCAGAAAAAAGTAAAGAAACAGCTCACTTTAAAAACCACTGCGCTCCATTTACTCACTTGGCACAAGAGTTACGGTACTGAAGCTTCTAGAACGACGGCTCAATTGACACTAGTGATACACCATCACGGCTTGGCTGACGATCTGAGAGTAAAAAGAAGAAAAATAGACCTTTTTCCTGCATAAGGGCATGAAAGGCATGCAGAAACTGAGATGGTCTTTGATAGATACAGAGACTAGATGCAGATTAACTATTCAGCCAGTTTGACGAATAATACAGGTCCACCATACATTCATCATCAGGATATTCCTTTTTTTTGTGTGCATGTGTTAAATTGTCTTCATTTCTGTACAATTGTTTAGTTTGATTTAGTTTGTTCCTTTCTTGTTGTTCAGGCGGCGAAAGGACGGGGTCTTTTTTTGTTTCCCTTTGGAGAGTGAAAAAAAGTTTATAGTTTGTGTCTGACGGCTGGAATACTAAGTAGCAAGATAATTAAAAAAAAGAACGGATTTGGTCATGCATGGGAGTGGCGTTGCTGAAAACAGAGAGAGATGGTGGACGGTCCACTTCCTACTCCCTGATGCTGAGCATTTCCCATGACACCATCCGCAGGCAGAGAAGAAACAAACAGAAGCACAGTAATGCAGTGCCGGGCCGGTGACACGCCCCTCCAAAAAAAGCTCACAAACATGGGGATGGGGCATGTATCTGCACAGGTGGTCTCCCGCCCTCCCTCACTGGCCGTAAAGCAGCATCCCGTGTCCTCACAGATGAGCTGCAACAAACCACTTCGGCTCTTCAGTTGCCTCCAGGATCCACATCATACACCCCACCTTTGATATCCCACGATCCTGAGTGGTGCAAACAAATGTATTAAGATTTTGAGTTGAATTTGTTCAATTAATATGATTCATTTTTTTTTTTTCAATTAAAATAATTCATTATGCATCTGAACCATCTGTAAATGGCACAAGGAATATTATGCAAAACATATTTGGTAGATGAGATGATTAGAAATAATTAGTTCACAACCAGGCCAAGCAACTGGCACTTAGTATGACAAGGGTGAGCCACATATTAGCCCGATATATGGGTGTACTTCCAATAATTGACCATGACCATGAGGCTGGTTAATACTGTGTTTCTGCTAGTGATTGTGTCTGTTACCTGACAGAGAGCTGCTGGACCGCTGCTTATGCAGCCTCTCTCGCTCTTTCTTGCCCTTGGGCATGATTTTCAGCTTCATACTGCTTTTCACCAACACACGGGACGGGTCCTAGAGTGAAACCAAGAACGAGGAGTCAAGAACAAGGAGTCTAAAGAGCAGGGGCGGTTCTAGGGTCAGTGGACATTTGGGGCTTTAGCCTAGACTTCCCTCGATGCAAACTAAGCCATCCTTTGATTTTAATATTATATTAATAGACTATTATGTAACAATTCGAAAAGCAGCATTTTAAGTTATTAGTCCATTTAAATGAGTCTTTCTAAAGTAGATGTAAAAGTAAAAATAGTTGTTGGAATTACCAAAGTTTGCGAAAATAAAAGAGAGCAAAACAGTATATTCTGCCTTCTATGAAATTCACTGCTTTTACGAATGCCAGTGACATGGAGCAATAAATTCCTGGAAACACTGAATGCCACATTTAAATGCAGTTGTCACAATTTTGCACTGTGTACTGGCCATTCCTCTTAGCAGCATGAAAAATAAAGCATTTGTTCAAATTGTGAATTGATTATATGCAGAACGCATTTGGTGTTTAATCCGAAGCTTTCAATCATTCATTTGAATCTTTCATTTGTAACAACAGGATATTGGCTATAATGATTCTGACATGTTAGCGAAAGTGTAGAACTCAATGAGCTTGTGTTAAATAAATCTTTGGCGCAGTGGCTCATCAACAAACATGTCTGTGATTGGCTACAATGCTATGATACAATGATACAATGGGGGGCTGCAATAACTCTGAAGCTATTCAGTTAAGGTAAAAAAAACTGCATAGTGCTGCTTTAATTATTCAGCTTTATGAGAAAGACAAGGAAAACAAAACATTCAGGGCTTTACTAAAAACATTGTCTGAAGCAGTCTTGCCCTTGTCCTAATACTGACTAGTATTGACTTCATCAGGAATTTATCACTGTGATTAAAAAAAAATAAAGTTGAAATCACACCATATTTAAACTTCTCTTTAGAGAAAATGAATGTATTTTTTAACTATTGTGTTATATAGAAAAAGTAATGCAAACTAAAATGAAACCACTGTGGAGACTAAAGACATGAATGTGGAGTAGGACAAACCTCCTCAGAGCAGTGCATGCTGGGACAGATCCAGTGAATGTCCTCCAGCTTGTGTAACTCAGCGCCGAGACTATCCACTGTGGAAAGAAGCTCCTCTTTTTGAGAAGACTCCAACTGCTACATACACACATATACACAGAAAATGTCTTTATCATATTTCATACAGAATTACTTATGCACAAGAACAGGCCAGAGAAAGTGAAGCCGCTCACCAGCAGTTTTCCCTCAAGCAGCATCTTGGTCTCTTGCTGGAGAACTTTACTGCTGTTGACAATGTCTACAGCAGTACTGCGACTCAACACCTGCAGAGAAACACACACACACAATCACAGCTCAAGTTCAGTTTGACTTTCTGTCAGACTCTCGCTGTTCAGTGATTAACACTTAGTCATTCTTCTATTCGCTGGTCAATGGAGGTCCCGTGGAGAACAGCATGAGAAGCTGAACATGCTGAAAGCCACAGCAGGACGGACGGACCTGCTACTTCCTACTGGAGACTGAAAGGTTCAGTTGTTAACCTTTAAAGCAGAGCTAGACTGAACTGATCCTCATCACATCACTCACTGATATGAACTAAGAACAGGGTGGCTACAGGTATAAACAATTTAAATTTAAGACTTTATAAGACATTTTAATACCACTTCTAAATTAAATTTAAGACTAAACTCACGAAGGAAATAGAAATATTACTGAATTTATATATTGTTTTAAATTATTGTTTTGAATTTATATATTGACTCTAGAGACCCTTCCAGAGCTGAGATATTGAGATTTTTATAATGGCATAAATGCTATGTGGGATCTCCATATCTCAGCTCTGGAAGGGTCTAGAGACTCCATTTTTGCACTCAGGTCTAAGTCTCATGGCCCTCTATCAGAATCCAGAGTTTTGGGAAGATTGGAGAAACTTAATTTTTCGCCCAAAAAAAAAAAACGTAAGGGGTACCACTGTCGTTTTTTTTTTCGGGCCGAATTTTTGAGTTTCGATATCTCAGCTCTGGAAGGGGCTAGAGCCTCCATTTTTGCACTCAGGTCTAAGTCTCATGGCCCTCTATCAGAATCCAGAGTTTTGGGAAGATTGGAGAAACTTAATTTTTCGCCCCCAAAAAAAAAACGTAAGGGGTACCACTGTCGTTTTTTTTTTTCGGGCCGAATTTTTGAGTTTCGATATCTCAGCTCTGGAAGGGGCTAGAGCCTCCATTTTTGCACTCAGGTCTAAGTCTCATGGCCCTCTATCAGAATCCAGAGTTTTGGGAAGATTGGAGAAACTTAATTTTTCGCCCAAAAAAAAAAAACGTAAGGGGTACCACTGTCGTTTTTTTTCGGGCCGAATTTTTGAGTTTCGATATCTCAGCTCTGGAAGGGGCTAGAGCCTCCATTTTTGCACTCAGGTCTAAGTCTCATGGCCCTCTATCAGAATCCAGAGTTTTGGGAAGATTGGAGAAACTTAATTTTTCGCCCAAAAAAAAAAACGTAAGGGGTACCACTGTCGTTTTTTTTTCGGGCCGAATTTTTGAGTTTCGATATCTCAGCTCTGGAAGGGGCTAGAGCCTCCATTTTTGCACTCAGGTCTAAGTCTCATGGCCCTCTATCAGAATCCAGAGTTTTGGGAAGATTGGAGAAACTTAATTTTTCGCCCAAAAAAAAAAAACGTAAGGGGTACCACTGTCGTTTTTTTTTCGGGCCGAATTTTTGAGTTTCGATATCTCAGCTCTGGAAGGGGCTAGAGCCTCCATTTTTGCACTCAGGTCTAAGTCTCATGGCCCTCTATCAGAATCCAGAGTTTTGGGAAGATTGGAGAAACTTAATTTTTCGCCCAAAAAAAAAAACGTAAGGGGTACCACTGTCGTTTTTTTTTCGGGCCGAATTTTTGAGTTTCGATATCTCAGCTCTGGAAGGGGCTAGAGCCTCCATTTTTGCACTCAGGTCTAAGTCTCATGGCCCTCTATCAGAATCCAGAGTTTTGGGAAGATTGGAGAAACTTAATTTTTCGCCAAAAAAAAAAAAACGTAAGGGGTACCACTGTCGTTTTTTTTTTCGGGCCGAATTTTTGAGTTTCGATATCTCAGCTCTGGAAGGGGCTAGAGCCTCCATTTTTGCACTCAGGTCTAAGTCTCATGGCCCTCTATCAGAATCCAGAGTTTTGGGAAGATTGGAGAAACTTAATTTTTCGCCCAAAAAAAAAAAAACGTAAGGGGTACCACTGTCGTTTTTTTTTTCGGGCCGAATTTTTGAGTTTCGATATCTCAGCTCTGGAAGGGGCTAGAGCCTCCATTTTTGCACTCAGGTCTAAGTCTCATGGCCCTCTATCAGAATCCAGAGTTTTGGGAAGATTGGAGAAACTTAATTTTTCGCCCAAAAAAAAAAACGTAAGGGGTACCACTGTCGTTTTTTTTTTCGGGCCGAATTTTTGAGTTTCGATATCTCAGCTCTGGAAGGGGCTAGAGCCTCCATTTTTGCACTCAGGTCTAAGTCTCATGGCCCTCTATCAGAATCCAGAGTTTTGGGAAGATTGGAGAAACTTAATTTTTCGCCAAAAAAAAAAAAACGTAAGGGGTACCACTGTCGTTTTTTTTTCGGGCCGAATTTTTGAGTTTCGATATCTCAGCTCTGGAAGGGGCTAGAGCCTCCATTTTTGCACTCAGGTCTAAGTCTCATGGCCCTCTATCAGAATCCAGAGTTTTGGGAAGATTGGAGAAACTTAATTTTTCGCCCAAAAAAAAAAACGTAAGGGGTACCACTGTCGTTTTTTTTTCGGGCCGAATTTTTGAGTTTCGATATCTCAGCTCTGGAAGGGGCTAGAGCCTCCATTTTTGCACTCAGGTCTAAGTCTCATGGCCCTCTATCAGAATCCAGAGTTTTGGGAAGATTGGAGAAACTTAATTTTTCGCCCAAAAAAAAAAACGTAAGGGGTACCACTGTCGTTTTTTTTTCGGGCCGAATTTTTGAGTTTCGATATCTCAGCTCTGGAAGGGGCTAGAGCCTCCATTTTTGCACTCAGGTCTAAGTCTCATGGCCCTCTATCAGAATCCAGAGTTTTGGGAAGATTGGAGAAACTTAATTTTTCGCCAAAAAAAAAAAACGTAAGGGGTACCACTGTCGTTTTTTTTTTCGGGCCGAATTTTTGAGTTTCGATATCTCAGCTCTGGAAGGGGCTAGAGCCTCCATTTTTGCACTCAGGTCTAAGTCTCATGGCCCTCTATCAGAATCCAGAGTTTTGGGAAGATTGGAGAAACTTAATTTTTCGCCCAAAAAAAAAAACGTAAGGGGTACCACTGTCGTTTTTTTTTCGGGCCGAATTTTTGAGTTTCGATATCTCAGCTCTGGAAGGGGCTAGAGCCTCCATTTTTGCACTCAGGTCTAAGTCTCATGGCCCTCTATCAGAATCCAGAGTTTTGGGAAGATTGGAGAAACTTAATTTTTCGCCCAAAAAAAAAAAACGTAAGGGGTACCACTGTCGTTTTTTTTTTCGGGCCGAATTTTTGAGTTTCGATATCTCAGCTCTGGAAGGGGCTAGAGCCTCCATTTTTGCACTCAGGTCTAAGTCTCATGGCCCTCTATCAGAATCCAGAGTTTTGGGAAGATTGGAGAAACTTAATTTTTCGCCCAAAAAAAAAAAACGTAAGGGGTACCACTGTCGTTTTTTTTTTCGGGCCGAATTTTTGAGTTTCGATATCTCAGCTCTGGAAGGGGCTAGAGCCTCCATTTTTGCACTCAGGTCTAAGTCTCATGGCCCTCTATCAGAATCCAGAGTTTTGGGAAGATTGGAGAAACTTAATTTTTCGCCCAAAAAAAAAAAACGTAAGGGGTACCACTGTCGTTTTTTTTTCGGGCCGAATTTTTGAGTTTCGATATCTCAGCTCTGGAAGGGGCTAGAGCCTCCATTTTTGCACTCAGGTCTAAGTCTCATGGCCCTCTATCAGAATCCAGAGTTTTGGGAAGATTGGAGAAACTTAATTTTTCGCCCAAAAAAAAAAAACGTAAGGGGTACCACTGTCGTTTTTTTTTCGGGCCGAATTTTTGAGTTTCGATATCTCAGCTCTGGAAGGGGCTAGAGCCTCCATTTTTGCACTCAGGTCTAAGTCTCATGGCCCTCTATCAGAATCCAGAGTTTTGGGAAGATTGGAGAAACTTAATTTTTCGCCCAAAAAAAAAAAACGTAAGGGGTACCACTGTCGTTTTTTTTTTCGGGCCGAATTTTTGAGTTTCGATATCTCAGCTCTGGAAGGGGCTAGAGCCTCCATTTTTGCACTCAGGTCTAAGTCTCATGGCCCTCTATCAGAATCCAGAGTTTTGGGAAGATTGGAGAAACTTAATTTTTCGCCCAAAAAAAAAAACGTAAGGGGTACCACTGTCGTTTTTTTTTTCGGGCCGAATTTTTGAGTTTCGATATCTCAGCTCTGGAAGGGGCTAGAGCCTCCATTTTTGCACTCAGGTCTAAGTCTCATGGCCCTCTATCAGAATCCAGAGTTTTGGGAAGATTGGAGAAACTTAATTTTTCGCCCAAAAAAAAAAACGTAAGGGGTACCACTGTCGTTTTTTTTTTCGGGCCGAATTTTTGAGTTTCGATATCTCAGCTCTGGAAGGGGCTAGAGCCTCCATTTTTGCACTCAGGTCTAAGTCTCATGGCCCTCTATCAGAATCCAGAGTTTTGGGAAGATTGGAGAAACTTAATTTTTCGCCCAAAAAAAAAAAACGTAAGGGGTACCACTGTCGTTTTTTTTTCGGGCCGAATTTTTGAGTTTCGATATCTCAGCTCTGGAAGGGGCTAGAGCCTCCATTTTTGCACTCAGGTCTAAGTCTCATGGCCCTCTATCAGAATCCAGAGTTTTGGGAAGATTGGAGAAACTTAATTTTTCGCCAAAAAAAAAAAACGTAAGGGGTACCACTGTCGTTTTTTTTTCGGGCCGAATTTTTGAGTTTCGATATCTCAGCTCTGGAAGGGGCTAGAGCCTCCATTTTTGCACTCAGGTCTAAGTCTCATGGCCCTCTATCAGAATCCAGAGTTTTGGGAAGATTGGAGAAACTTAATTTTTCGCCCAAAAAAAAAAAACGTAAGGGGTACCACTGTCGTTTTTTTTTCGGGCCGAATTTTTGAGTTTCGATATCTCAGCTCTGGAAGGGGCTAGAGCCTCCATTTTTGCACTCAGGTCTAAGTCTCATGGCCCTCTATCAGAATCCAGAGTTTTGGGAAGATTGGAGAAACTTAATTTTTCGCCCAAAAAAAAAAAACGTAAGGGGTACCACTGTCGTTTTTTTTTCGGGCCGAATTTTTGAGTTTCGATATCTCAGCTCTGGAAGGGGCTAGAGCCTCCATTTTTGCACTCAGGTCTAAGTCTCATGGCCCTCTATCAGAATCCAGAGTTTTGGGAAGATTGGAGAAACTTAATTTTTCGCCCAAAAAAAAAAAACGTAAGGGGTACCACTGTCGTTTTTTTTTCGGGCCGAATTTTTGAGTTTCGATATCTCAGCTCTGGAAGGGGCTAGAGCCTCCATTTTTGCACTCAGGTCTAAGTCTCATGGCCCTCTATCAGAATCCAGAGTTTTGGGAAGATTGGAGAAACTTAATTTTTCGCCCAAAAAAAAAAAACGTAAGGGGTACCACTGTCGTTTTTTTTTCGGGCCGAATTTTTGAGTTTCGATATCTCAGCTCTGGAAGGGGCTAGAGCCTCCATTTTTGCACTCAGGTCTAAGTCTCATGGCCCTCTATCAGAATCCAGAGTTTTGGGAAGATTGGAGAAACTTAATTTTTCGCCCAAAAAAAAAAAACGTAAGGGGTACCACTGTCGTTTTTTTTTTCGGGCCGAATTTTTGAGTTTCGATATCTCAGCTCTGGAAGGGGCTAGAGCCTCCATTTTTGCACTCAGGTCTAAGTCTCATGGCCCTCTATCAGAATCCAGAGTTTTGGGAAGATTGGAGAAACTTAATTTTTCGCCCAAAAAAAAAAAACGTAAGGGGTACCACTGTCGTTTTTTTTTTCGGGCCGAATTTTTGAGTTTCGATATCTCAGCTCTGGAAGGGGCTAGAGCCTCCATTTTTGCACTCAGGTCTAAGTCTCATGGCCCTCTATCAGAATCCAGAGTTTTGGGAAGATTGGAGAAACTTAATTTTTCGCCCAAAAAAAAAAACGTAAGGGGTACCACTGTCGTTTTTTTTTTCGGGCCGAATTTTTGAGTTTCGATATCTCAGCTCTGGAAGGGGCTAGAGCCTCCATTTTTGCACTCAGGTCTAAGTCTCATGGCCCTCTATCAGAATCCAGAGTTTTGGGAAGATTGGAGAAACTTAATTTTTCGCCCAAAAAAAAAAAACGTAAGGGGTACCACTGTCGTTTTTTTTTCGGGCCGAATTTTTGAGTTTCGATATCTCAGCTCTGGAAGGGGCTAGAGCCTCCATTTTTGCACTCAGGTCTAAGTCTCATGGCCCTCTATCAGAATCCAGAGTTTTGGGAAGATTGGAGAAACTTAATTTTTCGCCCAAAAAAAAAAACGTAAGGGGTACCACTGTCGTTTTTTTTTTCGGGCCGAATTTTTGAGTTTCGATATCTCAGCTCTGGAAGGGGCTAGAGCCTCCATTTTTGCACTCAGGTCTAAGTCTCATGGCCCTCTATCAGAATCCAGAGTTTTGGGAAGATTGGAGAAACTTAATTTTTCGCCCAAAAAAAAAAAACGTAAGGGGTACCACTGTCGTTTTTTTTTCGGGCCGAATTTTTGAGTTTCGATATCTCAGCTCTGGAAGGGGCTAGAGCCTCCATTTTTGCACTCAGGTCTAAGTCTCATGGCCCTCTATCAGAATCCAGAGTTTTGGGAAGATTGGAGAAACTTAATTTTTCGCCCAAAAAAAAAAACGTAAGGGGTACCACTGTCGTTTTTTTTTCGGGCCGAATTTTTGAGTTTCGATATCTCAGCTCTGGAAGGGGCTAGAGCCTCCATTTTTGCACTCAGGTCTAAGTCTCATGGCCCTCTATCAGAATCCAGAGTTTTGGGAAGATTGGAGAAACTTAATTTTTCGCCCAAAAAAAAAAAACGTAAGGGGTACCACTGTCGTTTTTTTTTCGGGCCGAATTTTTGAGTTTCGATATCTCAGCTCTGGAAGGGGCTAGAGCCTCCATTTTTGCACTCAGGTCTAAGTCTCATGGCCCTCTATCAGAATCCAGAGTTTTGGGAAGATTGGAGAAACTTAATTTTTCGCCCAAAAAAAAAAACGTAAGGGGTACCACTGTCGTTTTTTTTTCGGGCCGAATTTTTGAGTTTCGATATCTCAGCTCTGGAAGGGGCTAGAGCCTCCATTTTTGCACTCAGGTCTAAGTCTCATGGCCCTCTATCAGAATCCAGAGTTTTGGGAAGATTGGAGAAACTTAATTTTTCGCCCCAAAAAAAAAACGTAAGGGGTACCACTGTCGTTTTTTTTTTCGGGCCGAATTTTTGAGTTTCGATATCTCAGCTCTGGAAGGGGCTAGAGCCTCCATTTTTGCACTCAGGTCTAAGTCTCATGGCCCTCTATCAGAATCCAGAGTTTTGGGAAGATTGGAGAAACTTAATTTTTCGCCCAAAAAAAAAAAACGTAAGGGGTACCACTGTCGTTTTTTTTTTCGGGCCGAATTTTTGAGTTTCGATATCTCAGCTCTGGAAGGGGCTAGAGCCTCCATTTTTGCACTCAGGTCTAAGTCTCATGGCCCTCTATCAGAATCCAGAGTTTTGGGAAGATTGGAGAAACTTAATTTTTCGCCCAAAAAAAAAAAACGTAAGGGGTACCACTGTCGTTTTTTTTTTCGGGCCGAATTTTTGAGTTTCGATATCTCAGCTCTGGAAGGGGCTAGAGCCTCCATTTTTGCACTCAGGTCTAAGTCTCATGGCCCTCTATCAGAATCCAGAGTTTTGGGAAGATTGGAGAAACTTAATTTTTCGCCCAAAAAAAAAACGTAAGGGGTACCACTGTCGTTTTTTTTTTCGGGCCGAATTTTTGAGTTTCGATATCTCAGCTCTGGAAGGGGCTAGAGCCTCCATTTTTGCACTCAGGTCTAAGTCTCATGGCCCTCTATCAGAATCCAGAGTTTTGGGAAGATTGGAGAAACTTAATTTTTCGCCGAATTTTTGAGTTTCGATATCTCAGCTCTGGAAGGGGCTAGAGCCTCCATTTTTGCACTCAGGTCTAAGTCTCATGGCCCTCTATCAGAATCCAGAGTTTTGGGAAGATTGGAGAAACTTAATTTTTCGCCCAAAAAAAAAAACGTAAGGGGTACCACTGTCGTTTTTTTTTTCGGGCCGCATTTTTGAGTTTCGATATCTCAGCTCTGGAAGGGGCTAGAGCCTCCATTTTTGCACTCAGGTCTAAGTCTCATGGCCCTCTATCAGAATCCAGAGTTTTGGGAAGATTGGAGAAACTTAATTTTTCGCCCAAAAAAAAAAAACGTAAGGGGTACCACTGTCGTTTTTTTTTCGGGCCGAATTTTTGAGTTTCGATATCTCAGCTCTGGAAGGGGCTAGAGCCTCCATTTTTGCACTCAGGTCTAAGTCTCATGGCCCTCTATCAGAATCCAGAGTTTTGGGAAGATTGGAGAAACTTAATTTTTCGCCCAAAAAAAAAAACGTAAGGGGTACCACTGTCGTTTTTTTTTCGGGCCGAATTTTTGAGTTTCGATATCTCAGCTCTGGAAGGGGCTAGAGCCTCCATTTTTGCACTCAGGTCTAAGTCTCATGGCCCTCTATCAGAATCCAGAGTTTTGGGAAGATTGGAGAAACTTAAATTTTCGCCCAAAAAAAAAAAACGTAAGGGGTACCACTGTCGTTTTTTTTTTCGGGCCGAATTTTTGAGTTTCGATATCTCAGCTCTGGAAGGGGCTAGAGCCTCCATTTTTGCACTCAGGTCTAAGTCTCATGGCCCTCTATCAGAATCCAGAGTTTGGGAAGATTGGAGAAACTTAATTTTTCGCCCAAAAAAAAAAACGTAAGGGGTACCACTGTCGTTTTTTTTTTCGGGCCGAATTTTTGAGTTTCGATATCTCAGCTCTGGAAGGGGCTAGAGCCTCCATTTTTGCACTCAGGTCTAAGTCTCATGGCCCTCTATCAGAATCCAGAGTTTTGGGAAGATTGGAGAAACTTAATTTTTCGCCCAAAAAAAAAAAACGTAAGGGGTACCACTGTCGTTTTTTTTTTCGGGCCGAATTTTTGAGTTTCGATATCTCAGCTCTGGAAGGGGCTAGAGCCTCCATTTTTGCACTCAGGTCTAAGTCTCATGGCCCTCTATCAGAATCCAGAGTTTTGGGAAGATTGGAGAAACTTAATTTTTCGCCCAAAAAAAAAAAACGTAAGGGGTACCACTGTCGTTTTTTTTTTCGGGCCGAATTTTTGAGTTTCGATATCTCAGCTCTGGAAGGGGCTAGAGCCTCCATTTTTGCACTCAGGTCTAAGTCTCATGGCCCTCTATCAGAATCCAGAGTTTTGGAAGATTGGAGAAACTTAATTTTTCGCCCAAAAAAAAAAACGTAAGGGGTACCACTGTCGTTTTTTTTTCGGGCCGAATTTTTGAGTTTCGATATCTCAGCTCTGGAAGGGGCTAGAGCCTCCATTTTTGCACTCAGGTCTAAGTCTCATGGCCCTCTATCAGAATCCAGAGTTTTGGAAGATTGGAGAAACTTAATTTTTCGCCCAAAAAAAAAAACGTAAGGGGTACCACTGTCGTTTTTTTTTCGGGCCGAATTTTTGAGTTTCGATATCTCAGCTCTGGAAGGGGCTAGAGCCTCCATTTTTGCACTCAGGTCTAAGTCTCATGGCCCTCTATCAGAATCCAGAGTTTTGGGAAGATTGGAGAAACTTAATTTTTCGCCCAAAAAAAAAAACGTAAGGGGTACCACTGTCGTTTTTTTTTCGGGCCGAATTTTTGAGTTTCGATATCTCAGCTCTGGAAGGGGCTAGAGCCTCCATTTTTGCACTCAGGTCTAAGTCTCATGGCCCTCTATCAGAATCCAGAGTTTTGGGAAGATTGGAGAAACTTAATTTTTCGCCAAAAAAAAAAACGTAAGGGGTACCACTGTCGTTTTTTTTTCGGGCCGAATTTTTGAGTTTCGATATCTCAGCTCTGGAAGGGGCTAGAGCCTCCATTTTTGCACTCAGGTCTAAGTCTCATGGCCCTCTATCAGAATCCAGAGTTTTGGGAAGATTGGAGAAACTTAATTTTTCGCCCCAAAAAAAAAAACGTAAGGGGTACCACTGTCGTTTTTTTTTTCGGGCCGAATTTTTGAGTTTCGATATCTCAGCTCTGGAAGGGGCTAGAGCCTCCATTTTTGCACTCAGGTCTAAGTCTCATGGCCCTCTATCAGAATCCAGAGTTTTGGGAAGATTGGAGAAACTTAATTTTTCGCCCAAAAAAAAAAAACGTAAGGGGTACCACTGTCGTTTTTTTTTTCGGGCCGAATTTTTGAGTTTCGATATCTCAGCTCTGGAAGGGGCTAGAGCCTCCATTTTTGCACTCAGGTCTAAGTCTCATGGCCCTCTATCAGAATCCAGAGTTTTGGGAAGATTGGAGAAACTTAATTTTTCGCCCAAAAAAAAAAAACGTAAGGGGTACCACTGTCGTTTTTTTTTCGGGCCGAATTTTTGAGTTTCGATATCTCAGCTCTGGAAGGGGCTAGAGCCTCCATTTTTGCACTCAGGTCTAAGTCTCATGGCCCTCTATCAGAATCCAGAGTTTTGGGAAGATTGGAGAAACTTAATTTTTCGCCCCAAAAAAAAAACGTAAGGGGTACCACTGTCGTTTTTTTTTCGGGCCGAATTTTTGAGTTTCGATATCTCAGCTCTGGAAGGGGCTAGAGCCTCCATTTTTGCACTCAGGTCTAAGTCTCATGGCCCTCTATCAGAATCCAGAGTTTTGGGAAGATTGGAGAAACTTAATTTTTCGCCCAAAAAAAAAAAACGTAAGGGGTACCACTGTCGTTTTTTTTTCGGGCCGAATTTTTGAGTTTCGATATCTCAGCTCTGGAAGGGGCTAGAGCCTCCATTTTTGCACTCAGGTCTAAGTCTCATGGCCCTCTATCAGAATCCAGAGTTTTGGGAAGATTGGAGAAACTTAATTTTTCGCCCAAAAAAAAAAACGTAAGGGGTACCACTGTCGTTTTTTTTTTCGGGCCGAATTTTTGAGTTTCGATATCTCAGCTCTGGAAGGGGCTAGAGCCTCCATTTTTGCACTCAGGTCTAAGTCTCATGGCCCTCTATCAGAATCCAGAGTTTTGGGAAGATTGGAGAAACTTAATTTTTCGCCCAAAAAAAAAAAACGTAAGGGGTACCACTGTCGTTTTTTTTTCGGGCCGAATTTTTGAGTTTCGATATCTCAGCTCTGGAAGGGGCTAGAGCCTCCATTTTTGCACTCAGGTCTAAGTCTCATGGCCCTCTATCAGAATCCAGAGTTTTGGAAGATTGGAGAAACTTAATTTTTCGCCCAAAAAAAAAAACGTAAGGGGTACCACTGTCGTTTTTTTTTTCGGGCCGAATTTTTGAGTTTCGATATCTCAGCTCTGGAAGGGGCTAGAGCCTCCATTTTTGCACTCAGGTCTAAGTCTCATGGCCCTCTATCAGAATCCAGAGTTTTGGGAAGATTGGAGAAACTTAATTTTTCGCCCAAAAAAAAAAAACGTAAGGGGTACCACTGTCGTTTTTTTTTCGGGCCGAATTTTTGAGTTTCGATATCTCAGCTCTGGAAGGGGCTAGAGCCTCCATTTTTGCACTCAGGTCTAAGTCTCATGGCCCTCTATCAGAATCCAGAGTTTTGGGAAGATTGGAGAAACTTAATTTTTCGCCCAAAAAAAAAACGTAAGGGGTACCACTGTCGTTTTTTTTTTCGGGCCGAATTTTTGAGTTTCGATATCTCAGCTCTGGAAGGGGCTAGAGCCTCCATTTTTGCACTCAGGTCTAAGTCTCATGGCCCTCTATCAGAATCCAGAGTTTTGGGAAGATTGGAGAAACTTAATTTTTCCCCCCAAAAAAAAACGTAAGGGGTACCACTGTCGTTTTTTTTTCGGGCCGAATTTTTGAGTTTCGATATCTCAGCTCTGGAAGGGGCTAGAGCCTCCATTTTTGCACTCAGGTCTAAGTCTCATGGCCCTCTATCAGAATCCAGAGTTTTGGGAAGATTGGAGAAACTTAATTTTTCGCCCAAAAAAAAAACGTAAGGGGTACCACTGTCGTTTTTTTTTTTCGGGCCGAATTTTTGAGTTTCGATATCTCAGCTCTGGAAGGGGCTAGAGCCTCCATTTTTGCACTCAGGTCTAAGTCTCATGGCCCTCTATCAGAATCCAGAGTTTTGGGAAGATTGGAGAAACTTAATTTTTCGCCCAAAAAAAAAACGTAAGGGGTACCACTGTCGTTTTTTTTTCGGGCCGAATTTTTGAGTTTCGATATCTCAGCTCTGGAAGGGGCTAGAGCCTCCATTTTTGCACTCAGGTCTAAGTCTCATGGCCCTCTATCAGAATCCAGAGTTTTGGGAAGATTGGAGAAACTTAATTTTTCGCCCAAAAAAAAAAAAAAAACGTAAGGGTACCACTGTCAATTTTTGAGTTTCGATATCTCAGCTCTGGAAGGGGCTAGAGCCTCCATTTTTGCACTCAGGTCTAAGTCTCATGGCCCTCTATCAGAATCCAGAGTTTTGGGAAGATTGGAGAAACTTAATTTTTCGCCCCAAAAAAAAAAACGTAAGGGGTACCACTGTCGTTTTTTTTTCGGGCCGAATTTTTGAGTTTCGATATCTCAGCTCTGGAAGGGGCTAGAGCCTCCATTTTTGCACTCAGGTCTAAGTCTCATGGCCCTCTATCAGAATCCAGAGTTTTGGGAAGATTGGAGAAACTTAATTTTTCGCCCCCCCAAAAAAAACGTAAGGGGTACCACTGTCGTTTTTTTTCGGGCCGAATTTTTGAGTTTTGATATCTCAGCTCTGGAAGGGGCTAGAGCCTCAATTTTTGCACTCAGGTCTAAGACTCATGGCCCCAGTGGCGTAGCCAGGGGAGGGGCCATGGGGGCACTGGCCCCTCCTGAAAACTGATTGGCCCCCCAGTGTGCCCCCACCCTTCTAATTGTCTGTCACTCAAAAATTCAAATCATAATCTTTTGCTTGTAGTAGAATAATTCATGATTCCGCGTCGCGCGATGCTTCTCAAACCACCGGTAAGTTGATATATTTTATACAGCTTATTATTTTTTAAGGAAAGACGATGTGTTTTCACCCTGCTGAGGGGAATGTGCTAAAGCCTGGAGTGGAGCGAAAGCACGTTCCTCTCTCCACTCTAAGCATTCTGTAATCACTTCGCTCATGGTCCACTCCGGTTTTTCAATTTCCCGCTCAAGGAAAAACTGCTCCATGTTCACTCAATTAGTCTTAGATTTTGAGAAGTGCATGTCAGGCTACTGCTCGTTTGCTGCGGTCGTATGATAGAAACAGAACGCGGGTCAATATTGGTCGTTTTCTCAATACCAAGAACGCAAACTTCGGAGAACGAACTCTCGAGGACGAGAGGACGCGAGTCGGCCATTTTCTGCTACATGGAATAAGCGGCTACTCGGTTCATCTCTTATTTATAAAACACAACTTTGCTCTTTTTCATCAACAATAAAACGAAATGCATATAAACAGCACTCTGCCTCATTTCGTTTATAAATGGACATATTATCATGAACAGATTAATGGCCACAAAAATGTGGTTCAGGTAACCTTAACTCACATTGACTATCTTCACTGCATATATTATAACACGAAATATAAAACACAACCCTGCTTCTTTTTGTTTTCATTTTAAAAATGTGAAACATTATTGATCATTAAAACTGACATTTAACAAACAGACAGGGTTGTATCGTTTTATTGTATACACACAGTGAAGAGAATGTATAGTAAAAACATACACATATAAAGAATATTTTTATATATTTTAGAATATATAAAATTACACAACCCTGTCTTTTTGTTAAATGTCAGTTTTAATGATAATATCCCATTCAAAGTATAAGTAGCTAATAGGTAGCAATGAGAAATAAAGTAAACAATTCAGTTAAACATAAGTCAGCTTCTCTAATGGGATACAAAGTTAAAGTTAAATAGCCTAAAAAGTTAAATATATAAAGTTATGAAACTTGACTTTTCCCTCAGCCAGTTAGGCATTGTTTGGTCTTATGAGATAAATAAAAACATGCACTGAAAAGTTATGTAGATGGTTTGAGGCTATTTGTCAAGATAAGTAATTGTTTTTCATAGATTAAAATAGCTTTTAAATTACGCAAACTGCAATATTAGATCGTTTTAAAACATCTCTCCTTAAAACGCTATTGGTCTCGACAATTTAAATAAAGTTACAGGAATATGACTTGGCCTGAAAAAAAAAATCAGTCAAAAGAATTTTTTTAATTTAATCCCTGCATCCAGAACATTCTCAAATAAAAAAAGATAAAAAGATAATTAAATAAAAATGCATGATTAAAATAGCAAAATAAATAATTTAATACTACTGGATAATTAAGTCACTGTTTCTATGATCCACATATATTACATTAAACTAAATCATACCTTTTTGAAAAAGTAGCTATCTAACAAGTATTATATGTGATATTTTACAATCAATATGCTTAAGACTAATGGGCTTTATGCCAGCTGCACTACTTCTGAACTTCAGCCAGCTTCTTGTTTCTTGTCTGCCATTATTGGCCAAATTGATTAATTCAGGTGTGTCTGATTATTGTTGCCATGACAACTGAGGTCAGGCACACCTGGATTAATCAATTTGGCCAATAACTGCAGACAGGAAACAAGGAGCTGGCTGAAGTTCAGGAAGTAGTGAAGCTGGGCATAAAGCCATTAGCCTTCCTCGAAATAAGCAGATTTGGTCTATTCATCAATGCAAATTTACTGCAACTGCTGAAATGCAATTGAATAGAATGTGGGGAAAAGATGTATACAATTTTATTACAGTTTTATGAAATCATTAATTGTGTATTTATTATATGAATGATTAATATTAATTATGCATTTATATTATTAAGGCTGTTCTAGTATTATTTGTGAGTTGGACACTAATACATTGGATTATTTTATTTATTACATTTTTTCTATCACTTTTGTAAAGTGAAAAGTTAATATAAATTGTATTTATTGTTTTGATTTAGAGCGGTAAATAACTGCTATTAAAAGATAACAGGGTATCACTGTTTATTGCTGATTTTAAAGCTTACTGAACTTGAAATGATTTGGATATCTACAGTTCTACAAAAAATACACAACATAAGAATGGCCCCTCTGTAATAATTGTGGCCCCTCTTGTGCCCCCCAGTTGAAAAAATCCTAGAATCGCCCCTGCATGGCCCTCTATCAGAATCCAGAGTTTTGGGAAGATTGGAGAAACTTAATTTTTCGCCCAAAAAAAAAAACGTAAGGGGTACCACTGTCGGTTTTTTTTTTCCGGGCCGAATTTTTGAGTTTCGATATCTCAGCTCTGGAAGACGCTAGAGCCTCCATTTTTGCACTCAGGTCTAAGTCTCATGGCCTCTATCAGAATCCAGAGTTTTGGGAAGATTGGAGAAACTTAATTTTTCGCCCAAAAAAAAAAAAAAACGTAAGGGGTACCACTGTCAATTTTTGAGTTTCGATATCTCAGCTCTGGAAGGGGCTAGAGCCTCCATTTTTGCACTCAGGTCTAAGTCTCATGGCCCTCTATCAGAATCCAGAGTTTTGGGAAGATTGGAGAAACTTAATTTTTCGCCCCCCCAAAAAAAACGTAAGGGGTACCACTGTCGTTTTTTTTTCGGGCCGAATTTTTGAGTTTACGATATCTCAGCTCTGGAAGGGGTTAGAGCTCCGTTTTTGCACTCAGGTCTAAGTCTCATGGCCTCTATCAGAATCCAGAGTTTTGGGAAGATTGGAGAAACTTAATTTTTCGCCCAAAAAAAAAAAAAAAAACGTA